>JABCJZ010000166.1:641-69257 GCA_013184445.1 Fusarium sp. NRRL 53497
ACTCCCACTCCCACTCCCACTCTCAGACACTCCGCCCAACTAAACAGACAAAATCTTCGACTCCTCTTGCATCTCCACGGATGCCTTACTCGGTGGGCCAAAACCATCCGCCACCCAAGCTCTCGCCTCGTGTCGTCTCCGATAATAGATCACCAAGTCCCAACTATTTTGGCCTCATTGTCGAGTCTGCCAATGAGAACGGAGACCCCTCCTCGGGGTTTCCCAAGGATAATTGGAGCCCATCATCATCTGTAAAGTCGTTCGGGGCTGCAATTCCCAATCAGGTTCCTATAGATGCCAATCCCGAGTTTGAGGCTTTCAAGAGGCAGGCTGATTTCAACCGGGGCAAGTCTTTTGCCCTTTCAACAAGCCATTATGCCCAGGCTTCAGTGACATCAAATGGCGTTGCACCTGTGCGTCCTCGACCTCCACGATGGCACACCCACGGAAGCGATACTGGTGGGCCATCTCCTTTTGGACGCGGTTTGAGCTCTGCCAATGTTCGTCCAGTTAGTCGAATGGATGTCGATCAGGATAGCCTAGGGGATTCGGCCTATGTTTCATCAGACTCGAAGCGTAATTCCGAATCATCTCTCTACGCCAATGTTCCGGCTCTTAATCTCCCTCGATTCGACTCTCCCTTACCAATGGATCCTTCACAGCAACGCACAAATCTAACTCGATCTGAAGACCGCGATCCTCGGTTGTCTGTGATGGAACATCGCCCTGATCCTCCTGATACTCGCGATATCGGACGCTCTGCTACGGTACCAGCAACTCTCGAGCCTGGACATCCACACATGATCACGGGTCAGCAACTTCGGGATATGCTTCAAAATGTGAAGAAGGATCGACTGCTCATCCTTGACCTACGATCATCGCAGAACTACGCCCAGTCCAGGATCCAAGGTGCTCTTAATCTTTGTATCCCCACGACTCTGCTTAAGCGAGCCACCTTCAACATCCAAAAACTCAAGCAGACTTTCCAGACTAGTGCCGACTCGGACAAGTTCTCTACATGGCAGGATACTGACTACATTGTTGTTTATGATGCTCACGCTTCCGATAAGCGTGATGCCATTACTGCTCAAAATATGATCAAGAAGTTCACGAATGAGGGGTATACTGGTGGCACTTGTATTCTGAAGGGTGGCTTCAACTCTTTCCAGCAGAACTTCTCAGACTTGGTCGACTACCAATCAGCAACAGGCTCTCCCGGAAAGCCTGGACCTGGCCACGGAGGAATTGCACCTGTCATCGGTGGAGTCATGCTTCCCAATGCTAGCAATGATGTTAATCCATTTTTCTCCAACATTCGACAAAACATGGACCTTGCAGACGGTGTAGGCCAGTTGGATGTTTCACGACCTACCGCCCTGGACTCACCATCCTTGCCCCGCTGGCTTCGAGAGGCGGCCGCAAAGCCTGACCATGGAAAGCAGGTTTCGGACAAGTTCTTGCATATCGAGGTTGATGAACAGTCTCGAATGAAGGCGGCATATGCATCTTTCAACCCTCAGAACAAGGACAAACGAAGTCACGTACAGCTTTGTGGTGTTGAGAAGGGAGTCAAGAACAGATACAAGGATATCTTGCCTTTCGAGCACGCCCGAGTCAAGTTGCAAGAGAAGCCCGAAGGTTCATGTGATTACATCAACGCCAGCCATCTCAAAGCATCTCGAAGTAACAAGCAGTACATCGCCACCCAAGGACCCCTCCCCACCACCTTTGAGGTATGTCGTCAGCCACTTACACTATACAAAGTTTGACTAATATCATTTCAGGACTTCTGGTCTGTTATTTGGCAGCAGGATGTGCGTGTAGTAGTCATGTTGACTGCTGAGTCTGAAGGCGGACAGCTCAAGTGTCATCCTTACTGGAAGGGCAGAGACTTTGGAGCCATCAGACTCAAGCTTCTGTCTGAAAAGAAGATATCTCTTGACATCGATAAGCATAGGTCCGATTCTCACCACACTCCATCTGTTTCGGCCAGTGAGCAGGGACGCAAACGCGCAAACACGACAACCACATTCGAGTCTTCGACACCAACACCGAGGCCATCTCAAGGCCCAGCGGAAACACCTTACGTCATTGTTCGCAAGTTTGCGCTTTCGCATGCTTCCCACCCCTTTGCGCCCATTCGAGAGATCACACACCTGCACTTCCCATCCTGGCCTGACTTTGGCACACCTGCCCAGCCATCACACCTGTTGGCTCTGGTTGAGTTGGCAAACGTTATGCAGCGCTCTGCTCTGCCTGTTGAGAACTCTTTGGTGTCGGGATCTAAGATTTCAATGGAGTCACTTCCTATCACCTGGTACGACGAGCCAGAGACCGACTCTCGTGCGCGACCAATGCTTGTGCACTGCTCTGCTGGATGTGGCCGCACTGGAACATTCTGCACTGTTGACAGTGTGATTGATATGCTGAAGCGTCAGCGACAGGCCAAGATGGATTCGGTACGATCTTGCGATCATGAAGGGGACGTTGAAATGGGCGATAACGGGGACACGTCGCCCCGGTCTACCAAGCACTTCAACTTTTATACCCCTGGCCAGAGGTCCAACATGGAGAGAAAGGCGGCTCGAGGCGGCTCAAGCATCGACATCGACTGGGTATACGACGATAGCGTGGATCTGATTCAGAAGACGGTGGAGGATTTCCGAGAACAGAGACTCAGCATGGTGCAGAGTTTGAGGCAGTATGTTCTCTGTTATGAGACAGTTCTTGAATGGGTAACAAGGATGAACGAGCGAGCGTCAAACGTTCCAAATGGACGACTACGAAGTGGAAGCCTACGCCACTGAGATCAGGATGCATCATGAATAAGTAACGGTATTATGGAGCAACAACTATGGGGCACATGGAATAATGCAACAAATGGAATTTGGGTGGATGGTACAGGCGTTTAATGGTTCAGCTGCGTATGATTCTGATAAGGAGGCTAGCACAGCGAGCATGCGATGCTTACGAAGGGACATTATAAAAAACGACGTTACGGGAACCTTGGCTGGATACATACTATGAGGGGGATTGGTTCTCAGGGGTTTCTGTAAAGTAGAATAAAAAGGGATGATGAGAGGGGAACGGACCAACCTTGGAATCATGGGACTGGCATAGTAGGATCATGAAAGATACATTGCGCGCTTACTACATTGTGTTGAATGAATTTAGCAGATTGTAAGATATGTGATGATGAATGAGTGAGTGCATGTATTGAAGGTATCCTTGGATCTACATCAAATGGACTAGTATTGTGCCATAATATGAGTTGATTTATTAAGCCCAATGCAATAATCAATAATATGTTACCCAATATACATCTGTACCCTAATTGGCCATTATCTTTACCGTCAGCATCACGCGATATACTCAAAGCGTATCTTGGCCCAATTACAGCAAGTCGTCCCGTTACACAATGCACAATCGCAATCTTGGCTCTGGAAAGCGTCACGGGAGAGAGAAACACGTGTGATGACGTCGTATCGCTGATGCATGAATCTGGGGCGCCTTTGTTAAGCCAAAGATAGAAATGCCATGGCTGGGGTATGAGACGAGACGGGACGGGCATGACCGGGCAGGGGGATACTGAGTGGGAGGGCCTCGTTTCAGTATCGCTGACTTACACCAGCCATGGGAGAAACGGATGAGGTTAGGGGGTTTTCGTTTATTTACACATGTGAGATGTGAATGATGTGATTGATAATCGTGGAGACATAGTTTCTGGTGGATTCTTTGGAATGGATTAGACCTCATCTTACAAGCTGACCTACTCTGTACATTCGCTGTAATTCAGTGAGAAGTCCACTGTAGTTGGTGTATTCAGCGACCAGACCCCAGACTGCTCAGGGATTCTGACACATGCCCTGTCCACTGTCCGCTGTCCACGAAGCTGGGGCGTCAAAGTTTCATAATGATCCAAGGAAAAAAGGGATTCAATAATAACAAAAAACGTCAAAGCTTTCAATCATTGAAACTGGAACCTTCCTTTTTGTACCCCCACTTCGCTCCTTCTTGTAGGTACCTACAGTATCCCTTTAAGGTAGTCGCGGCGCATCTGTTGTTTCTTGGTGCCTTCCTTTTTGTCGTCAACAGTGTGTTGCAAGAAGTGGAAAGAGCGGCACTCCAAGCCACCAACTGCATGTGCAACTGTAACAAACGGGCAAGTGCAAGGCATCCAACGATAAGGATTTACACTTCATTGGCTTGACTCCCCCGCCTCCATTTGGCATTGGATTTCCCTCCTCCAACCTCACTTCTTATCTTACCTGCTTTATTCACCATAGCCTCTCGCTTCTGTAAGCTTTAATAAAGGCTTGTCCAATACTTGTATTCTATCTTCCGCATTCCCCTCGTTTCTATTCCCCTCCGTCTTCTTATACACATTCTTTGCGACTCGTTGCGCAGCCCTTCAATTCAACCCTTCATCTATTCTTTGGTGGACTCGTTTAGCGGACCAGAAACTCCCCCGTTTTAGCCTTGTGCTGCTGATTCAAAACCACCCGCGGATCTCACTGCGCCACCAGACTTGCACTGACGAAACGGTCTTGGTCTCTTACTTTACGCTTTCAGCACCCAGCCTTACCTCAAACCGGCCTCCCCGTTTGGGCCTCGACGACAAGACGAATCTCCCGCCTCGGGATTCGCTATCCTTTTACCATTGAACCATTCTCTGGTAACTTAACAGCATAATCCTTTCATGGTGGCCATGTTAAATCTCCCATCAGCCGCCGACACGATGCGCCGCCTCTCCCACGACTTGACGGAACCGTCGCGCAATATCGAAGAATCCAACGGAGCCTCGGACCAAGAAATGGACGATGGACTTGATCTAGCCATGCCTCCACCCGACGAGGAAGAGGAAGACGACGTCCTAGATGACGACTCGAGAATCTACACACCACCTCCCCACATTGCCGCCCGTTTCTATCGCCCATCGCAGGCTCGTCGCAGAGATTCGGCTGCCTCGTCGCGCCGTAACTCAATCTCGTCTGCACACTCGCGATGCTCCTCTATTCAACCATCGAGTCACCGCGGAGGTGAACAGAGCAAACACATCGCTCAACACCTCCGCCGCGCCTCATTTCTTGAGGATCGCAGGGCGCGACTTGCCGATCGAGCGGCGCATGCCGAAAAGGTTCGCCTTCGAGCAGCTCTCGCCAAAGCGACTCACCGGGACACTTCAATTTCAGAGGAGCGAGCCATTGCGGCACAGCAAGCCAGGGAGCGCAATCTGGCAGAGATAGTCGCCAATTGTGCCGAAGAAGTCAGGAAGGTAAAGCAGGTTGCCGAATTTATGAAAGAGAAGCGAGAGCAAGATATTGCCAGGATGAAGGCCCAGATTGAGGAGAGAATGGCTGAGGCAGAAAGACGAAGGGAGGAACTGCGAACAAAGAATGCGTCCAAGCGAAGTCGTGGGCAGAGTGTTATGGCCAGGAAACCTACCGACCCCATGCCCGATGTTGTTGAACGAGAGAGACGCAAGCCTACTGATGAGGAAGCGGCAACAACCATCCAGTGGTGGTGGCGTGGCTGCCTCCGAAAGAGAGCTATCTCGGAGTTCAACAATCTCGGACTGACTGTGGATGGTATCAGGGATACACACTTCGATACTGTTGTTGAACTCCTAGCTCAAGAGAGGGTCCTTGTTATCACTGCACAGTTGCTCCGACTATGTGGCCTTGAGGAGGGTGAAACCGGATCGGTTGGCGAAATGACAGCCGTTCGCACGTTTCTCAGTGCCTTCTTGATCCTTGGTCATCCCAATCAAGTTCTCAGCAACAAGAATGACAATGGTGATGAAGAAGTCGCGGATATGCTCACTTCTCACCGACTGCCTTCCACAGACCTTGCCAATCCTCAATTGCAGGACTTGGTAGGCAAGGCACGAGACTTGCTCATTTCTTATGAGAATATCATCTCTCGTTTAACATCAGCCAACAAGTACACCATGCCCCCCGCAGTCAAGAACACGCTTCCTGAGGCATACGCCACTTTTTACAATGCCTTTATCGCCTGGAAGTCTCGGGATTCTAATGCCTTGATTGAGGTGATGCTCATGCAGTTTGTTGAGCTTGACGCGATCTACCATACCGTCAAGGATACAACCGATGATGCCGCCACGGCTCTCTACAAGAAGAGCATCCAAGACAACCAGTTGATGCTCATTGTGCGTATCAAGAAGCTGGCAGGCCCAGAAAAGGGTAAAAAGATGATCTTCGATGCGGTAGCCGAAGCCCGTAAAGCTCGCTCCGCCAAGAAGAAGACCGGTGACACAAGGCCTCGTCTGGCTGAGAATGCGCATGGAGAAGCATCCGAGACTGCCAATAGTCTGGTTTCGCCTGAGTCACAAACCCTGACCCCACCTGCAACGCCGGCCAGCAAAGTACAGGAAAAGGCTCCTGCTCCCAAAACCGGCCTCAACGGTCTGTTGCCGAATAACAGGATTGTGGTACACGAGCTGGCCATCAACAAAGAGTACCAGCTCTCTCCTGATGAGTACCGAGAACAGCAGTCGGAACGTTCGCAACCCATCTATACAAAGATGCGGGCTACCATGGACGGCGATGACAGTGCGATCAACTTCCAATTTTTCGCCCTCGTGGCTAGCAACATCAAGGAGAAGCTTCAGCGTCTGTTGAAGCCGGGCAACTCGATGTATAACCTCATTGGTGAGATTCTGGACCCTGAGATGGCAGAGAGGCAATTTGCTCTGGGCAACTTCTCATACGAGAAGTTCTTCACTGCCATGGCGTCTCTTCTTCCAAAACTCTGTGCTCCTTTCCGCGACGAAGAGGTCAAGGAGTTGATTCAGAACAAGCTGGCAGAAGGCAATATTATCGATCGGGTAGAAGCTCTGAATGGTTTCATTAACCTAATGCTCTGCGATTATATCAACTACCTAATGAGAATCGCTGCACCTCAACTCATTGAGTCTGCAGCCCCATACGAAGCTAAGAGATTCGCCGAGGATATTGAGAAAGGCCAGCTTGGTCTTGCAGCTGCCGAGGCAACATGGAAAGCCTCTCGAGGAAAGGTGCTGGCGGATGTCCAGAAGAGAGACCCCGAGGGAATCAATCATACAAGGTCACGACCCACACCTGGGCGATTCTATGCACAAATGCTCGTTGACATCTTCACCAAAATGTCTCCTCCGCCTATTGAGGAGGTGCCAGAGATGCTTCGTCTGGACTACAACCGCATCGCCCAAGTCTCCACCACTATCCAGCGGATCATTACTGGAGGTGCAGTTCTGCTGCAATGCAAGAACCTTCTTAAGCGAGATGTTCGATCTTCGTGGAAGATGGAGGCATCCCGCATCATGGCGGTTCTCGAAGCCGGCCATCCTCTACAAGCTACTGTGGACGGTGTCATGGCTGCGCTTGAGTCTGGCCGATCGATGCCGGCGGCGACCAAGGGCCATCTTCGCGCTCTTGTTACCAAGGTTCTGACTGCCAGCCAAGACATGGCACAAAATGGCAGCGAACCCAGAGAGCCTGTCCTGCGACTGTTGCTCACCCGCCTGCGGGGCAACATTCTTGCCCGTTTGGCTGCTGGATCAGCAAGTGAAAAGGTCAAGGCAGCTAACACGGCCGGTGAGAAGCTGGCCAGTCTTGGACTCTCTGAGTTTGTTGATCGAGTGAGAGAGATCTCGAACTTACTGGAGAAGATTGGAAATGTTGATAGAGCAGCCCATGGGCCTTGGTGGGACGCAGTAGCAACAAAGGTCGAGCAAGAAGAGATGTCGGCCTAGACGTAATAAGTTGGACGGTTTGGTAGGCGGGACGATGCATGATGAGCAATATGGATGCATGATTTTCGGAGGTTAGCATTTGGTCTTTTTATCCAGACAGGGAAGGAATCTGCTTTTTATTGGGAAGCGCTTTTGAACTTGGCTTGCATGGCGTACTGGTATGGATGGCCACTATGACTTACTGGACGGGACTGGATCAAGCTTGCCCCTTCGAAGAGGTCGTGGCAGCTTTGATGGGTAACTATGGGTTCGGCACATTTCTTTTTGGTTGGAATAGCGGATAGAATGTCATTTCAACAGCGCTAGATGTGTTCATTTATCTGATTGCTTGATTAAATCATGAGAACCCGATTGTTCGTGACCAATTGGGAACCTACCTGAAGAGTATTCAAGATATCATTCCCCCTATGGTGAGTTATCCTACAGATGTAGTTTAGGTGTCATTTACTTATACTATCATAGGTTTACCTAACTCATGTATGAGTTAGTGTATTTGTGAAGTATGGTTGATTTCTCTAACACGATCGAGTAATATATCGACTATTGTCTCCTAAGGTGGCTCAAGACACCCTTGCGTTACATTGTCGCCTTTACACTACAAAACTGGAGTCTGCCAGTGAGCTTCTGTAGATGCAAGTTCATATACGCTTGATCTCTATGGCCGATTACTTCAAGTATCCTATCAATCATAGTCTTCCATGCCATTCTCTCATTTCACATGGTGCACCGTGAGGTCGAATCGTGTTGGCGTATAAATATCGCGCACCTGCGTAATACGTTCCCTGCCCCATGCCTCTGTGTTAAGAAAAAGACTGACTGTTTTGAGGAAGAGCATCACGGGGTCAGCCTCAGCTGGGAAATCTCTAGTTGTCTCGTCCATTATCTCCACGCTAGCCACCCCATACCCATCTTCTCGAATGCCAAAATGTATCAACGACCGCGGAAGCGCATCGACTATTCTTTTGGAAGAGATTTGGTCGGCCCCTAGGAGTAACATGAGGCTGATTTCTAGATTTACCAGGTGCTCGAAATCCTGTAGGGATCCAAGCGGGCATGTGAAGAACGAAGACCATGGAACTTCTAGAAATGGATCATTGATATGGCATAGAACCCGAAGACTCTCAAGTGAGGAACGGCGTATTGCCAGGGAAGTCTGCAGACTAGCGCCATGGAAACCTGGCGTTTCAGTGTCATCCAGACACCTCATATCCCGGTCGAATTCGATATCCAGGGTCTTCAATGCCGGAGCAATAGCGAGAACCGCAGCCAAGGTCTTATCGTTGATAGAAGAATGGCGTAATCTCAGAACCTGGAGACGATTTGATTCAGTCACTTCCCGGATCCGGGAAAATATGGAATGCTGAGTCGATTCTGGCTGATCAATCTTCAATGTCGCAGATTCAAGAGCAGGGAGAAAGACTGCTGGTAGAATGGTCTGAAGTTCTGATCTTCTCAAAAAGCAATGGGGTCCTGGGAACGACTCGGAAGGCCAAGAAAGATGTTTCAAGCGCAGAAATCTGTTGATAGGCAGTCCTTGAGGTGCAAGCACTGAATGTTCAAATAGCTGGCTGATGCGGCTCTGTTCGTCTTTGAGATAGGCGCAGTCGTCGTCGTGTCGGAGGAAGAGATCCAAAGTCAGAGACCGCACTTCACGAAGCTGTGACAATATCGCTGCTATAATAGTCTCCAAACTTCCTTCGCTCAGCCCAGACATCCACTCCTGAACGTCCGGCATTCCTGCGTCGTCGAGCAGTAAGCGTAGAAGGGCCAGCTCTTCAGAAGAGAATACATCTCCAACACGTGGTTTTGGGCCAAAGCCTATCTCATCAACAGCGAAAGTTTGGATCCAGACGGAGATTTGGGGGCGATGCAGAATATTTGAGAGTAACTGGTGAATTGGCTTTGATGTTGTTTTCTGTGAATGGAAATATGTCCAGCGTATATTGCGATATAGTTCGGGTTCGAGCTTGGCATGGCATGATTTAGAAGTAGTACAGAGGTTGAGGATATCGCTTGAATCTAGATATGCCGCGATTAAGCGGCACAACACGGATGGGAGATTCGTCAAATAGGCCATCATATGACATGCGGCAAACCGGTTTCAGTTCCATTCGAACAGAAAAGACTCAAACAATGGTGCGTATCCTTTCCATGATAGTCGCAGTGTACAGCAGGCGGAAGAATTCCGCTTCCAAATTAAATACTACTACGGGTGCTTTAAGCTAGAATAAAGTAGGTTGACAAGTATATAGAAAGTAATAGAAAAGATTCTAGTAGATAAAATAATATTAAAAAGAGGACTTTATATATATATTAAATAAATAGCTTATATAAGGACATTTATTAATTAGTTGCACCGTAGATATCAGGACTGACTAGCCCAACATATTTTATCCTTGCACCCGGCGTCCACTAACATTAACCCTCAGCCAGCCGACATTAACCCAAAAATTTCTACACAGCATCAACACTCTCTTAATACTGATACGGGGGCAGCTACAAAAGTGCCATCCATGGGGTCTCTCAGTGGCTGAAAAAGGATAACATTGACATCCAATCCGTTTCCCATAAGAAGACTTTTTATCAACGACCTGCCCAATTGCGACGGCGCATCACTCCTGAAAAGGGTGAGGGATCCGGGGCCAAAATGTCGTCGTCAAAGGGCCTTTTGCGACATCTGGCTCAACAGCAACGCCTGTGGAGCAGTTGTAGCCCACTATCGGTGATTGCACGGCAGACGGCACCGTCTGTATCTTGTTCTGTTCCTCAAGGAATATTCAGTAGCAATGTCTTTTCGAGAGGTCTTGCTTCACTTGTAAACGGCCAAGTGAAGCCGTTGAATGGACGGCCTACTTCTATGCCGATCGGTATTCGGAGGTACGTTACTCCCGGGCTTTTCCTTTCATCTGCAGCAGAAGTTCAACACGGAATACGGGCGTCGGGAGGGGCATGGAGAAGTAAAGTGACCCACACCCCACCGCGGGGTCCCTCCCTCACTGTCACGCATCATCACGCTGTTGTCTGTTGTCTACTACCTCTTATCACTTAGTCCATTGCACTTTTGTTATCCCATCATTCCATTCCGTCTCTTCCATTCTTCCATTCTTATACCACCCATCTCCCTCCGAAATCTTCAATCTTCAATCTTCAATCTTCAATCTTCAATCTTCAATCTTCATTATACCCATTGCTCTCATCGAGTCTCTTTAAGCTAAAGCTCGGAGCTATAGCTTGCTAACGTCACGTCACACAGTCTTGTCCCCAAGATCTCTGATCGAGCTTGTTCCGCCCACGCCAGACTCGCCCGCAACGAAACAATGACTGACCGCGACGTTCTCCCCAACCATGTCAAGCCCAAGCACTATCAGCTGTCCTTGAAGGACCTCGAGTTTACCAACTGGACCTACAAGGGAACCGTTACGTACGTCACGTCACCTTCACCTTCACCTTCACCCACCTACCCCTCATCCACCAAGCTCCCTTAGCTCTAACAGCTCTACAGTATCGACTCGGAAATCACAAAGTCCACCAAGGAAATTATCGTCAACACCCTCGAACTCAAGCTCTCTCACGCCAAGGTCTCCATTGACTCCAAGTCATTCGAATCTACAAACTTCAAATATGACGCCAAGGCTCAACGCTCTACCATCGCCTTTGACGAGGAGCTCCCCGTCGCTTCCAAGGCTTCCCTGACTATCGAATTCGAGGGCATCATCAACAATGAGATGGCTGGTTTCTACCGCAGCAAGTACAAGCCCGCCGAGACCCCCTCTGCTTCAGTTCCCACCGATGGCGAATGGCACTACATGTTCAGCACCCAGTTCGAGGCTTGCGATGCTCGCCGAGCTTTCCCCTGCTTCGACGAGCCCAACCTCAAGGCCACTTTCGACTTCGAGATTGAGATTCCTTCCGATCAGGTTGCTCTGAGCAACATGCCTGTCAAGGAGACTCGACCTTCCAAGGATGGCTGGAACATTGTATCTTTCGAGACCTCTCCCGTCATGAGCACCTACCTTCTGGCCTGGTGTGTCGGTGACTTTGAGTACATCGAGGCTTTCACCGACCGCAAGTACAACGGCAAGCAGATTCCTGTCCGTGTCTACACCACCCGTGGTCTCAAGGAGCAGGGTCAGTGGGCTCTCCAGCACGCTCCCAAGATCATTGACTTCTTCTCCGAGATCTTCGACATTGACTACCCTCTGCCCAAGTCCGATTTGATTGCTGTTCACGAGTTCACCCATGGTGCCATGGAGAACTGGGGTCTTGTCACCTACCGTACTACCCAGGTTCTCTACGATGAGAAGACTTCTGACCCCCGTTTCAAGAACGCTGTTGCCTATGTTGTCGCTCACGAGCTGGCTCACCAGTGGTTTGGCAACCTTGTCACTATGGACTGGTGGGATGAGCTCTGGCTCAACGAGGGTTTCGCTACTTGGGTCGGTTGGCACGCTGTTGACCACCTGCACCCCGACTGGCAAGTCTGGGCTCAGTTCGTCAATGAGGGTATGGAGGCTGCTTTCCGTCTGGACGGTATCCGTGCCAGTCACCCTATCCACGTTCCTGTCCGTAATGCTCTTGATGTCAACCAGATTTTCGACTCTATCAGTTACCTCAAGGGTTGCTCCGCCATTCGCATGCTTGCCAACCATCTCGGTGTTGAGACTTTCCTCAAGGGTGTCTCTAACTACCTGAAGGCTCACGCATACGGAAACGCCAAGACCACTGCTTTGTGGAATGCTCTTGGTGAGGCCTCAGGCAAGAACGTCACTGAGCTCATGCACCCTTGGATCTCCAAGATTGGTCACCCCGTCCTCACAGTTGCTGAGGAGCCTGGTCAAATCTCCGTCAAGCAGTCTCGATTCCTGTCTACTGGAGATGTCACGGCCGAGGACGACACCACTACTTGGTGGGTTCCCCTGGGTCTTGAGGGCAAGAAGGACCACGCTGGTATCGCCTCTTTGTCTCTGACCACCAAGGAGGACACCATCCGTGATGTTGATGAGGATTTTTACAAGCTCAACAGCGGTGCCACTGGTTTCTACCGTGTTAACTACCCTCCTGAGCGTCTCGCCAAGTTGAGCACTCAGCTCGACAAGCTCAGCACTGAGGACAAGATCTCTATCATTGGTTCTACTGCCGATCTTGCCTTTGCTGGTAACGGTACCACCCCTGCTCTGTTGACCTTCCTTGAGGGCTTCGGCAAGGAGACACACACTCTGGTCTGGCGCCAGGTTCTCGACTCCATTGGTGGCGTCAAGTCCGTCTTTGGAGAGGACGAGTCTATTAAGAAGGCCCTGGACAACTTCACTCTGAAGCTCATTGATGAGAAGGTCAAGGAGGTTGGCTGGGAGTTCCCTGAGGGCGAGGACTACCTTACCGGTATTCTGCGAAAGGAGATTATTGGCGTTGCTGTTGCCAGCGGCCACCCTGCGTAAGTTCTGTTACACCCGATGTAAATGACTTTACTGACATATGTAGTGTTACTGAGGAAGCCCTGAAGCGCTTCAACGCTTGGGTTGAGAACCCTGAGGCTAACCCCATTCCCGCTCCTCTCCGTGTTGCTGTCTGGCGTGCTGCCATCATCAAGGAGCCTGCCCGCACTGTTGAGATCCTCAAGAAGGAGTGGGTCAACACCAAGTCTATCGACGGAAAGCTCCTTTCCCTCAGCGTTCTTGGTACCGTCAAGGATACCGAGCTCCTCTCCAAGAATATCATTCCCTTCAACTTTAACCAATCTCCTCCCTCCAACGCTGTTCCTGCCGGAGACATGCACGTCCTCGGTGGATCTATCGCCAACAACGTTGTCGGCCGTCCCGTGCAATGGCAGTTCATGAAGGACAACTGGGATGCCGTCATCACCAAGCTCGGCAACCCTGTTGTTGTCGACCGATACATGAACCTCAGTCTGAGCCGCTTCACCGATGTGGCTGCTGTCGAGGATATTGAGAAGTTCATGGCCGACAAGGATACCAGCAGTTTTAACCGTACTCTTGGAACTGTCAAGGACAAGATTCGCGGACGTGCTGCGTACCGCGAGCGTGACTCTGAGAAGCTCAAGGAGTGGCTCAACGCTCATGGATATGCTTGACTATGTAAATTATGATGTTAGAGCATGTTTGTAATAAAAGTTAAATACTATTGGTCATGTTTTGACCACAATTGAGACTGTTGAATCCTTGTCTTTGAAAGAGGTGTATAATGCAGATTAGGAGCTGTGCAGGAGAGGAGATGAAGGCTGTTTCCCACCACTTGAGCCCGAGTAGCGGCTAGTGGTTTTCTCACACAGTAAATGCTTAGTCAAGTAGGTTCCTATGGCGTACTATTTTGACATTACTTGTCGATAGCTAGCCTATACTTGTGATTCAGAGCTCTGGATAATTAATATACATCGATGATTTAGAATGCTCATATGAGGAACAGAGCAAACGCTTCTTATACGATCCGAGTTCCTACCTGAAATACAAGAAATATCCCGTCAGAGAACCCCAACACAAGCATATCTATCAGTTTTGGTAGATCTCATAAGGCAAGGCAATAGATAGCTGTCGCTGATTGGCTTATTAGCATCACCTAGTAAGGCGTGTACATAGTGGCGAAATGCCACTCTATACACCTTACAAATTGCCGTTGGATGCTTTGTAGAATACAATATAGTGTAGATTTTGAAGCACAACTTTCAATAACCACAAGCTCTTCGGAGCTCTGATCGGTCTGGTGGTCTAGTGGTATGATTCTCGCTTAGGGAAAACCCTACAGCATAGCTTGCGAGAGGTCCCGGGTTCAATCCCCGGCCAGACCCTTTCTTTTGAACCTTTGCATATCCCAACATCGTGGGACTGTTTCTTTTTACTGTTTAGCTTGTTCGTGAGACGCTGGTGGTTGGCGATTAGTGCTCGACTTATACAGCACGCCTCCCAGAGCAAAGATAAGAGATAATGTACATGAATGAGCCTACGATGGACAGATGGATGATACGGAGAGTTGATGTGGCAGAAGACTTATTTATGTTGGAAGGAACATTCGACATTATCCCGTGCATAAACTAATTTATTCATAACTACCATAACTCATACTTTCAAAACCTCCACGTTCTTGGAAATCCAATCATACGACGCTGTCCTAAAGTCGTCGTTGATAATACTATTGGTATTCGCCGTCTGAAACCACATGAGCTTCTTACTCCCCTTCCACTCGGGCCAGTTCGAATACTTGGTAACACCCTTATTAGGATCCAAGTTGTACAAAAAGTTGAAGTAGTAGGTCCTGATGCTGCGCATAGCATTGTTGGGCCAAATGCCAAAGAACACCTGCAGCAGATCTGAGGCGTGCATCGTTCCCAGGATGGGCGTGCCGTAGTTGTAACTTGCGAGGTACGACCATGCTGGAACATCGGGGTTTCTGTCTGTTGCAGTTTGAAGAAAGATTCGTCGCGTAAGGGAGAAGACGAGATCACCAAAGACGGCCGCACGGCGCTTGAAGCCTGGGAAGACCTCGTTGAGGAGAGAAGTTCGGAAGGGACTTCCTGCGCTGAGAGCTGTGGGATATGTGTTCACCAGAGTAGTCAGTTGCTCCTTGGTAGCCTTTTGGAAGTAGAGCTTCTGCAGGTAGTCGACGAACTTGGCCGTGGTGGTCAAGTTTGGCTGGAATAGAGCGAAGAGTGTGCCTTCGTCCTCTTGGTTTCCGTTGATCATGGGGACAGCGTGATAACGTCCCGATGCAATAAGAACTTCTGGACTATCGGGAAGAACCGTACCATCTGGTCGTGGGAGGTAAGATAGAGCCAGTGAGCTGTATGACAACAGTCCTGGAACAGAGTTGGCTGCGTTCAGGAACTTATCGTAGCTCAGACCGCGGAGACATGCGAGAGAATCAGAAGATCCAGAGCAGCCACCCTCTTTCACGACAGCGTCGTAGATAGCTTGTGCCTTATCACTGTCTACAGGTTCCGCTGGGGCGACACTGCCAGAGTTCATGATGGCGCCTCGGAAAAGGGGCTTGCCCTTGTAATCGGCGTCACCACCATAGAGAACCATCTGGTCAAGCACGGAGATGGCGCCAGCGGATTCTCCCCAGATAGTGACCTTTTCAGGATCACCTCCGAAGGATGCAATGTTATCAGCAACCCACTCGAGTCCCATGCGCTGGTCGAGAAGACCCAGGTTGGAACTTCCATCCTTCTTGATCTCAGCACCTGGCATGAATCCAAAGCCAGCAACGCGATAGTTGACAGCAACGTAGATAAAAGGCTGGTCCTGGTCAATGGCAGTGCCCAAAAGACTAGTACCATCGTACATAGCACTCGAACCAAGTTCAAAGCCACCGCCAAAGATCCAAAAGAGAACGGGAAGTTTATCGCCTGCCTTTGTTCCTGCAGGTCGCTGGACTGTCATGGTGAGACAGTCCTCCTGGCCAGTGATAGGTGTAAGGAAGGGGATAGCTAGGAAGTCTGAGAGAAACTCTGGGATAACATCCTGACTTCCAGTGGAGATAAACATTTGTGGACATGATGGGCCAATGAGTCCTGAAGCATCAAAGTTGCCCAAGGCTTTGGAGAGCTTCTTTGGGGGCTTGAGGCGTAATGAGCCTGTTGGTGGATCTGCGAAGGGGATGCCTCTGAAGGAATCAACTTTGCCAGAGCTTGATCCGATGACTGTGCCAGAGGGAACAGCAACAGTGACTTTGGCTGCTCGTTCCTCAATTGCTGGAGTGGCAGGCTCAACAGGTTGCAAATCTGGAATTGCATCTGGGGCAGGAAACGGAGCTGGGACAGCGGCCACAACTGTGAGAAGGCCGAGGCCAGAAATGAGACCTTGAAACCTCATTATGAAGCTTAGAATCAAAGACTGAGCTCAAAGTGTAAGAGCTAGTTGGAACAAAGACTGAACTAGGCCACAACTCAGAGTCTTAGACAGAACCGAAGACAGAAGTACAAGTCTTCTCAGAATCAGATTCAGCTGAAGATGCTTCCAGTTGTCTCAGTTAAATGCAGATCTTTTCAACCGGGAAATGAGCTCAATTTGAACTCTTTCTTGGCTATAGTATTCCGTGCTCGTCCCTCCCGCTTGGACATGTTCTACGAGATATTGAGTTCCCAACCCCGGGCGCCGTCGACATGAACCGCCCTTCTCTCAAGAAGACATCCCAGCATCTCTACCCCAGAAGAGGAAGCCATGGCCGTACTCTCGAGGCCATCACAGCTGAGTCAAACCAAAAGGAGCTTCAGAACCGAAAGACTTTTGTTCTCAGCCCCGCTTCCCCGTGGGGAAATCAGCTGCCAAACGAAAACATTTTATTCATCCAAGCTTCTGAGCGTTTAAAAAGACCGAGGCAGATTTATGTTGTCCTTTTTAGCAGCAATGTCCGCTGCGTTGGAGCACGTGGTGGAGGGGTGATCGCCAATCAGCTGGATAGCTTTCGTTATAGTGGTTTGTTCTGGTTGGTGGATAGATGGGAAAAGGGTGGCCTCGGAGGATGATAAAGATGGTGGGGAAGTAAAATAGTTGGAGTTGAGATGGCACTTGCAGTCCAAGTGTATGTAGGTTTGTACCCCGGACCCCGGACCCTTGTCTGCCGTCTGCCGTCTTCGGCGCCGGAGACCCGCAAGAGTCCGGGGAACAAAAGGTAAGAATGCGGGGACAAATGTCGGTCTGTACCTAATTAATACGATTTTCTATTATTCGATGAGGCATTAATAGATACTTAATAACATCACTGCAAGTTACTGCAAGTTACTGACAAACTGTCCCCGCGTATATATGCAATATCCCATGTCCTTCACATTGGCATCAAGAACGTCATCCCACATACGACCCCAGCCTTCCAAGTGCCATTGAAACAATTAAGCGGTAGAAACAACCTTGCCCAAAAGGCCGGATAAAATGATAAATCGGGAAACTAAGCCTTATCCAAAGAATAGGCAGCGAGTCCAGCAATAAAACATAGTATTTGTGATCTATATAGTCAGACCACAAGACAACCATGTAGTTCTAAACCAACCTATAACCGCTGACTTATTCAACTATCACACGCATAACCACTCTCCGCCCTTCCGATGTTCAAAATAGGAAGCTCTCACGATACTATGCCCAAAGAACACTAGATATAGCCTCTTATGCAGGTGCAAGCAGCCCTCAAGTTCCTGAACTTGACTATCTCCGCTTCTCGTAAGCAACATATGTACAAGATGGTGTAGTCGAGCAGCATCCCGAGGTTCGGACGATACCCGTCTATGTTAATACAAGAAATAAATAGACATGTGTTTCTCTAAAGAAACTAATGCTGCCAAGGTCTGACTAAGTTGAAGAGGTTATGTCGAGTCTGTTAATGGCCGAGAAGCGTTTGTGAATAAACCCGAAAGACCGAATCACACTATAGCTAAATGGACAACGCTATGTCATGTGGGGTGATCGTAATTTTAACAAGATAGTTCATCACCTTGGAGTACTCTTGTCCCTAGAACTAACTACCTACAGTATTGTAAGTGAGAAGATACCTTCACTAACTTAGGCACCTGAGGTTCAATCTATACCTTCTCTTTTCGGTCACAAGAGGCAATATTTCACTGCATAAGTCTAGTATTTAGCAATATGTTCATGAATTCGTCGTCAACTAAGCCCCTAATCATCTAACTCTGGAGGTAAAAAAACAACAAGAAAGGGATATTTACATGCGCTGAACCCTTCACCCGCTTCATGTGTCAAAAAAACCAAATGCTAACGTTCATAACCCAGTAACCATAACCTTGCACCGTTGCCAATGCTATGCGTGCCTGTGAGGCAGATAGAGTCTTGAAGCAATCCCAAAAGACAGCCCAGCCCAGCCCAGCCAATGTATGTGTAGTGTAGTGTACCGTATGCGTCCTGTTGTCCTTAAAATTAACCGTGAATATACCCCTTCTAATCCCCAGTTCCTATCATACACTGCATGCAGCCTGCTTTCAATTCACGACGCCCACAGGTGCGCCCTCGTTCAGACAGCGTTTCTTTGAAACGATTGCTGGCTCTTCCTCAGTGTCTTCCTCGAAGCTAGTGTTCACAACTTCAGAAAGGACATCTCGCTTGCGCTTCTCACCACCCTGTTTCTCGGGGTCTTTCTCCCATGTTTCTATCTCATCTGGGTTGAAAGCTCCGACAACGTCTTGGCCCAAAGCTTTGCCGAGTCTCTCTCGTAGACCTAGAATTGGCCAAATAGGAACTCTTGTGTATTCGATCTTGAGGCCAGAAATAACAGCATCATCATCGTCAATAGGAGCCTTGAATGGATCGTGGAACTTCTCCAAAAATTCCTTGGTCATATATCCAGTGTAGACGATGAACTCGGATGTGTCAATGTCGTGGGTGAGAATCCTTAACTTGAGGTCGTGAAAGTTGGGGCATGGGGGAATGCCTTGCTCTGGCGACATTCGGATGTCGCGTCTTCCAGTCATAGGTGGGGCAGGGTAGAAGTGTTTCTGCGCCATCCCGAGAAAAACGCCCACAAAATGCGCATCATGATCCGAGTTTGAAGGTACCAGAATGCGAGCTCTTAGTTGCTGGAGGCGAAACACAGGCTCGTTCCATGATCTCGATGGGCCAGGAGCGACGCGAAAAAGATTAGTTCGGACTGACGCCAACTGAGTCTTGCCAATGTAACAGATCATGGGTAAATTAGCGGGGCCCTGGTTTGGTGAGGATTGTGTTGAGATGTTGAAGGACTCCGCAGGTCGTGTTGAGACTGATTTGAATGAAGAGTAGGAAGACTTTGCCTCATCAGAAGGGAAATTCCACATGAGCTGCGCGCGAACAGCATCACGATAGACGCGACCGCCAAAGAATAAATGTAGTTCGGGTAGGTAGTGCGGTTTATTGAAAGCTGTAGGCCACAGCGTCATGAGAACTGTCTTAACAGCATTGGAGGAGAGAATAGGGTGCATCGGATCGGGCAGTAGAATCTGCGTGAGCGCGTTGCTGAGAGTGATGATGGTATTCGACGGGCTAAGATGTCCTCGCGATGGTGGCGTGCCTGGGGAGGCTGTAGGCTGAGGTGTATCGCATGGCGGCTGTTCCTCCCATTTCGCACCGAGCAGTTGAGCGTGTAAATCGGTCCAGCAGATGGGTCGCACAAAGAGCGATGTACCGGCGTGTTGTTGGAAAATATCGTAAAGAGAATTCTTGGCCGGTCGGTAGATGCGATGCGGACGCCTTTTTCGCGGGGTGACCACGGGCGCTTGCGATGTACAAGGCGTTGCGCTTGGTGAAGCTACGTGACCGTCACCGTTGCGCGACGGAGCGGTCGATGAAGTAGAAGATTGCGAAGTTGCCATGTCCACCAAACTGCGCAGCTGTCCGATGAAGCTGCCGTTTCCAAATAAAGAACTGTCGCGAAGAGGCTTGGTCAGTACCTGGTTTGGGATAGAATGAACATAGTAGGTACTTTGTTGTAAGAAAGTGGTTGATGTCGGAGGAAGAAAAAAGAGAGTATGGCAAACTTACTCAAATGCAAGCATTCGATATTTGATATTTGTTGCCCCCTTTGGATGACTCTTGTTGAGTTTGATTTGGGTTGGGTGCCTGAAGGTTCCTTTGTTGGTGGTGACTTTGCGACGCGCCCTTGATGATTCCCTGTTTATCTCCAGTCTCCAGTTCCAGTTCGAGTGACAAGCTCTCGCTAGCGGCTGGCACGAGCGTCGCCCTTGTCAAAGGATTGACGAAAAAAGTAAAAAAAGGGGTTTTAGAGCGGCTGACAGCGTCCAATAGGAAATGAGCCAGATCAAGAACAAGGCAACTGGGAAATCTTTTTCCTCTGCAAAAATGAAAAAGAAGGTGAAGGACGGGAGGGGAGGAGGCGAGGAAAAAGTGAAGAAATGGAAGTATCGGTGACACTGAATCACACTTAGGGCGTGAGCAAGGCTTCTCTCTCTTATTAGCTTATTAGGCTGTACTGTGGATACTGCATGTACAAGAAGAATCTGCACGCGGGACGAGGGAAAAAGCGCGTCGCCACCGTGATTCGTCGCGGAGGGAATCGGCGCGAATGAGTAGCGAGTTCACGTGAGATAGAACACTTTAGGCAGCCATAAGGGCGACCCAGACGTGGCGGTAGCTGGCTGCGCCACATCACTCGCCTAGCATCTTGGCCTGACGCGATAAGGCATCAACTCGCTACACCCAGCCTTGCTTGCCCCACATCAATCGAGCTTCATGAGCTTCCATAGTGCAGCCCCGCCGGTGACGAAGCGCAACTCAGCATCAGCCCGTAACTTGCGCCGATTTGTCTGTTATCCTCCAAAACAGCTTTGATATACTAGAATTGGTCTATTAATTGCTGTTCAAGATGCCGGTATGTCTTTGTTCCTCAATCCTTCCCCAAGCACCCACACAAACACACACTCCACCATCACTCCTATTGCATCACCTCCGCCCCTGTATCTCACGAGAGCAACCAAGCTAACCTAACAATGCTTCCAGGCATACAACTCCGTTTTCAACAATGACCCCAATGTCCCCCGCATAATCGGCAACTTCCCTCTTCTTCCTCTCCGTACCAAGACCCGAGGACCTGCCTACACCCTTCCTGCTCCCTCGCCGCCTCTGCCGGCCAACGAGTCACCCGACCCTGACAACGAGAGCTACGATATTCTCGACGAGGTCCTCGCCCTCTTCCGTGCCAACACATTCTTCCGAAACTTTGAGATCCAAGGCCCTGCCGACCGTCTGCTTGTGTATGGAATCTGGTTTGTCAGCGATTGTCTGACCAAGATCCGTCCCCAGGCTTCTCTGCGTGATGCTCAGAAGGATGTTTTGAACCTGGCGCTTGACCTTAACTTTGCTATTCCCGGTGACCCTGGATGGCCCCTTAACCAGGTGTGTATGCCAAACTGCCAAGACAAACACAAATTGGCAGAAAACGACAAATATGTGGTGGATTGCTAACGTTTGATATCAGATGTACGAGCCCCCTAGGGACAGACAAGAAGCGGAGCAGCTTAAGCAATACTTGTCGCAGGTTCGACAGGAGCTTGCTTCCCGATTACTCGCTAGGGTATACGATGAGGATGAGACCAAGCCCAGCAAGTGGTGGTTGAGCTTTACCAAGAGAAAGTTCATGGGCAAGTCTCTGTAAAGTGTTAGCATGGAGTGTTAAGTTAGGTCGTTTTAGAAGACAACGATGATGCAAGAGTCAAGGAGCTGGCGCCATACAAAATACATATTTCAGCATTTATTTGAGCCTTTGCCCTTTGCCTACTGTTTACACTCAGGGGTACTATGCTTATACCTCCTTAGACGTCGTAATGCTTACTAGGCATCCCTCTCTAGATAACATGATAAGAGTTCCCTAAATCTTCTCTTATTTTACCTAAACTTTAGGTATTCCTTAATAGAAATACTTACCTAAGGATTGGACCCTATCTATAAGCCTTACAGCGTCTAAAGAGATATGTCTATTTGTTTCTGCAAACTTGCCCAAGATTGCCTGTTTTCTTACGCTCAAATAATTGCTTCGGCAAGACAATTGCTTTTGACTTTGGTTTAGGAATCAAGTACCCAGTGATCTCATCGCAACAATCAGCGGTCTCCTCTTTTTCTATAAATTCTCCCTCATCCCCCGATAATGACACAGAGTTGACTATCAGCCAGTGCCATCCCATCCTCTATCGAGAGACTTTATTCGCGGCTTTCCTTCTATATTAGATGACTTTGGCTATGACTATATATACCGTTGAGTCCTCGTCTCTATCTCGAGAATAGATTGGACTAGAGTCGATGCAATCTATATTTTCAAGACCTGCCATGTGTCGGCACCAGGGGCTTTTGCTGTCAGTGTGTTCCTACACCAAAGGTCCCTAATAACAATTGGGACAGGGCAAGAAACGATACTATCTTCGTTCTTGCGTCTTTCTATCACCCAATGCCATCGTGCCAAGGTGTGACCAGTTCCATAAAGGCTACCTAGCTGTAAGGTGAAGAAGCGATCTTGTTCCCAAACCTAATATATATCCAGCCCGTATTCAATATACGCAAAAAACGGTACAACCCAGTGTTAACTTTGAAGGATGTGTCTGGTTGCTAACGCTGCACAGCTCAATGCAACGCCTTGCGTCGTATGACCCTCGCCTCAACCAACTTCTGGAACCTAGACATGATGCTGCTGATCAAATCTTGCAGGGACCAGAGCGTCCAGGGCACCGTGGCGCACACATTGAAGCGGTCCCTAGTCACACACTTTATATCTTTCTGTTTTGGCCTATACGCACCTCAACTCTCGACACGCCAGCCCTCGCAGAAACCATGAACACGACGGTGCCATCTTCAGAGACTAGAGAGACACAGGTTCAAATATTATATTAAACAGAGCGATGTGGAAAAGAAAGACACTGCTTCGAACAGAGACATTTGCGATATATGAGCGTCATTTGACCGGAGCTTTTCTATCTTCAGGCCTCAGTCTCTCTACCCGATCTCCCAGCGAAGCTATTCTCTACAACCTCGGGCACCAAAAAGCTATCGTCCCCAGTACGCCATCATGCCGGAGCTTGCAGTTTCGTGGGGGTCGACCGCCACTATGAACCCCAAAGACCTCACAGACGAAGTATCCCACCTCCTCGACACCGACAAGCCGAAGGCCAAGACCAGGACCAGAGGACAGGTTAAGCAGGCCACGCAGGACGAGGCGGAATCGGGCGGCGTCAAGATCGGAGTTGAACATATCCAGAAGGTAGTTAAGGGAGAGGGCCTAGGATGTCTCCACTACCTATATAGGACGACACGTCTTGACCTGCATGCCCCGTGTCCAGAGACGAGGCCCAGCCTGATCCGCTAGATCTGCGGAGAATCGCCAATGATGATCCGCATCCTGCATCTCGTCTTAGGGTGGTTCTTACCTACTGCTGTACGCTATCCAGCCCGTCGACTTACTTTCCTTAGCTGGGCGGGCTTCTAAGAAGGGGTCTAGCAGTTGGCCCTCATTGGGTTCAACGGAGTCAGAAGCTATATAATAGAGACTATGGTTGCTTTATATTTGAAGGTTACCGAGTCTTATCACGACCAGGTGGAAAGAATACCCTTGCCAAGCACTCTATAGAGCTTAGTGTTCACATCAAACTACGGAGACTAAGTTGAGCACTGAGATGCCGCCTGGCTGCTAGAGAGTTGGAGTGTGAAGATAAGCCTGCTTGAAGAATGATGAGGTGATCGAGATATCATATAAGTACGCCTTTGGAATCTCCTGTGAGACAGGATCGGATATATACAAGCCACGAAGGGACATCACCACAAGGCGTATGAAGACGTCTAATGACCAGTATAAACCGTTGGAGCATGGGCCTCATGTCGTCAAATGCCCCGAGGCGCCCAACGGAGATGAGCTCATCCCCAACCCGAAGACCACGAAGGTGTATGTTGAGGTGGGCTTGATCATCGGAGACAACCCTGGAAAGCACTCAAAGAATGGTATTTCGAGGAATTACCTTCCAACCCGATTTCAGGGTGAGAGACCGTTAAGAAGAAAAGAGAACTCTGCCTGGCAAACTCGAAGCAATTATTTTATATAACGCTATACATCGACCCGCAACACACAACTGAAAAGTGTCCCGTTCTGGACTACGATGGACAACCTCCGGTTCGACCTCTCAATTGGGCCTTTCCAAAGGCTGAGCGGAATATACCTTCGAAGCCCGATCAGGCATCAGAGATGCCAGGGATGCATTGAAGAAAGGGCAAACAAGATTATAGAGTGCACCAACAGGAATCAAATTCGCTGAGATGGTCAACAGAAGTGGAAGAGTCGTCGACGACGTTGACTTGACCAAATTCCCTCAACAAAAGACTCCCAGATTTTTGGCTATTTGACGGCTTGCCTCCAATGCTTCTGGTGGATCTACAACCACTTCTATGCTGGACTGGGCCGGAGTGTTCTATAGCCAAGATGGTGAGATATCATCTTGTGAGATTTGTGATAAGGGAATATTATATCATATGTCTCTGTATCTGCGGGTGAATAGTATATATGACACAGCCATTCTGCTTCTGGGAGGAGACAGCTCTGCTGCATGCACTGACACTGACTGACACTTGGTCTGGGTTTTTTACTTCTCAAGAACCTGTCAAATTCCGTCATCTCAATAAAACAAGAGTCAAAAGAACGACATGCCCAAACACCACGATTTCAAAGTCCCAGCCAGACGTATTTCCATTCCTACACCAATAACCCCAACACAATTCAGCACAAAGTACACTTAACAGGAAGAAAGCTTTAACCAAAGCAAGGCCAGACGCTCACCAAATAGTTAGAGTATCTAGCATATTTCAATCTCAAACTGGCAAATTATTAAAGATTCCATCGGAGAAAAAGGGACTGGTGATGTTATAATGAAGAAGTGGCGGTATTACCAGCTTTCTATCTGTATGGTATTTAAAATAAATACATGCCATGATCTAATCGTAGTTTGACGCCTTTCCTCAACCAGCCATCTCTCTAGTCCAGATCCCACTATAAACCGTTTCCTTGTGCCAAGTGTGTTGGATTCCGTATCCCACTCGTTATCTTAGATTGCGTTTGCTGTCTTGATCATGCGGCCGTATTAACTGGCTAGCAGATCTTTCTAGATAGCTTCGTTAATCTGTTTAATACTTGAGGGGGAAGACAGCAGGCGTTGCTGATAATTCATTCAACTTGAGAATATTGAAAGGGTAGCAAGCACCTGGGCTTGGTGAATGACGAGAAGAAGATGTTTTCTTGAAATGAAGGATACCTAAGGTAGGTAGGACTGCTTAGATGTTAGATAGAGATAAAGGGGGGAAATGCACGTCTGCCTGCCTGATTGAGGTTTCAGTTGTTTAGGTAAGATAAGTAATACCTTAGGTATGTACCTTAAGGAAGGCTTTATGATGAGTTTAGGGCCCAGTGGTCTACCTTGATGCTGATGAACACTGACAAGAGCATCTGTGACAGTGATTCAGTCTAGGTAAGGTACCTTCCCTCTTTCACTTTCAACTCTCCCTGCCCTCATTCCTACTTATTCAAAACTCCTGCTTCTCACGACATCTCGGCCTTTTCTTCAAATCATCTCTAATAACGCAATCACCATCATGGCGTCAGATCAAAACGAGCCCCAGACACCAGATCCCCTTGTCGAACAGATCTACCAAGATGAGATGAATCACATGTTGGACGAACTCGCACCAGGCCATCTCAGCAGAACGAACGACGGTCTTCTCGTGGTCAAGGTGCCCGAAAACGGCCATGTCATCCCCTTCGAGGCTGCAGCTACAAAAACACACCTCAAGCCCGAATCTCTCCTGAAAGGAGTGCAGTTCAGTTTCGAATCATCCAGTTCTATGTACAGATTTGCCGATATCCTCAAATCCAAGTTTTTCTCTGGGCCTAGCATACCATCATCGCTACCAATAGTTCATGTTGAACTGAATGTGTTCCACACCAACCAGCTCCCTACAGCAACAGAGCTGATGCTTTGGATGCCGGCTAGCTCTCATGGAGAGGTTGAGGGTGCAGATATTCACTGGCAGAAATGGATAGAGGCTTTCAAAGACCTCCAGCTGCTCCCCGTCAATCTTCATGTAACACTGCACATGATATTCCCTTATCGAGATTTCAACTATCTTCGCGCGTCATCAGAAGTACTCCGAGCTCCAAACGTCACTTTGAGGGAGATTGCATTCAACAAAGAAACCTGGTGGCAGTGTCCCGAGCCGGAATTTATGATGGCCTTGGTTATACTCGCCATTAGCGAGCAAAGAATGGAGGACGTTCATGAGGATAGGAAGAACAGACTTACACTTATGGAAGTCTCCGATTTCGTGGTCCATGGATCGTGCTGTGTTTCAATTACAGGAGTGCCGCTTTATTAGAAGACTTACGAAAGCTTATAGGAATAAATGTTGTTGGAAAGGGACATGCTATCAGAGGCACGGTCCCAACGTAGAGAGATGGCTGGTTAAGCAAAGGGTTCGAATTATGATTAGAACATGGCATGTATTTGTATCAAACGCAATAGAAGGCTGGCAATACCGCCGCTTCTTCATCACAATATCACCAGTTTCCATACCAATGTCTGCTAATTATAGCACTCAAAACTAATAGCTAGCTTGACAGAAAGGAAAGCGTGGTGACCTCAAGTGTACATAGAGTCCTACCTAAACTTAGGATAATATTATCATAAGATTTATGTTATCTTTAGTATAGTATTCTAATGCTTAGTTTTCTTACAGAACTTATTATACTTAAGATGTCCTTCTATCACAAGAGAAAGGTATCTGAAGGGATTTCCGAGGTCAGTTAACGATATACCTTTGGAGACTGCCTATTCAAGGGCGATTACTTTTATGGGTGCGCTATGAAACTATCTTTATCCAAGACCTCTTTCATCATTCATGTCTCTAATTTTCTTCTCTTAAACTTGCCCCTGGCTTCAATCTTACCCTCCACTGGCACCGCCCTCCAAGCGGTAAATAGAAATCCATCCGCACCTCCACGACCCATCATAAAAGGATGTGTCCTGCCAGGAAGAACCTGCCATCGTCGTGCCCTGCTACTCTGGATAGTTACACCAAGTAGAAGCGTGGGGTTTATGGGGAACTCTTCACTACCCTCCCAGCGCTCAAGCTCTTCGGCTGTCTTGCTTTCTACCTCTGGTGGAGGCGAAGATACCCAGGCGGCTCGGCGCGCTACGCTGAAGCAGTCGGCCAGTTGTGTTAGGGGCTCGATGGTGGGGGAGTAGATGGCGATGGGAGCGCCACCTGCTAGGAGGGGAACTGTGCTACGGACGATAGAGATGGGATCCATGGTGCTTGCGACTGCAAGACCGGAGAAACCTCCAGCGCGCGTTGTGTCGACTACGTGTCGGATACGGGCCCATCTTCTTCTCTTTCGGTGGTAGTTTCCTCTACGGTTCGTCTTCCAAGTAGCAATTTCTTCTGGTGTCGCCTCAGGAGGTTTGTTGTTGTAGGCGTCATCCTCCTCGGGCGCAAGGAGCTGAAGCCATGAAATATCCATGAGGTTGGTGTCGAGGGGGTGGTAAGGAGGGGAAGGGTTGGCGTTGGCGGCGTCAAAGTTGAAGTATCGTAGGAGAGCGAGGTTGGGCTGGGTCTGACCGTGAATTAGGGTGAGGGTGTTCTTGTTGACGTAGGGGACGTTGAAATCGCTTCGTTTATGGGTTCGCTTCTTCTCCTGCTTTTGCTCAGTGGGGTTTGTAGCTTCTGATGTCGGTTGGGGTTGGTCTTGGTCCATTTCGTCTGTAGGAGCGGTGCTGGGTTCTGCAACTGGTGCTGCGGTATCTTCCGTCTTCTCCTCCTCAGGCTTAGGATGCAGGATGTCCATTCTCTCAGCTAAAGAGGCGACGAGCAAGCCACCCGTATCATCAACAACCAACCACCTTCCACCCTGTGATGCACTGCCTTCTTCAGAAGGAACTCCTCCAAAGTGAACATCTGCCCAGCATCCTACGAGCGCCATCATCTCCTGTCGCATTTCAAGAATCTTGGAAGCATCGCGATCTTCTAGCAGCCATTGTGCCAACATCGGTACGTCGAGGGGTAGCACAGTAAACCGTCGAATGTACTTTTTCGTCTTGAGAAGCTTATACTTGGCCAGAGAGTACGCCGTCTTCTGATCAATAGCTGTATGCGAAAGCAGCAGCTTGGCGATCAGCTCCTTGCCAGCCGATGCGCCCTTGCGCTTGAGCTCCTCGATTTCCTCCGGCTTAAGCGTCTGTCGTGCCGAGTCGTCGATAATCTCGCGATTCGATCGAATAAGAACCTTTCCGCTTTCATCAACAAGAGTAAGCTCCTCTCCCTCCGCAGCAGTAATCACATCGTCTCCCTCGGCTGGTTCTGTCGCTTCGGCGTTGATGTCGGCCAAGTCGTCGGCATTGAGCTCCTTAGCTGAGACGACGCGCAGGCGCGCAAATGTCTCGCCTTCGCGCTTATCTTGGACTTCGTATGTGAAGTGGTACGGGCGGTTGATGATAAGATTTGACGGGAATGAGCCATACTTGCCCAGCGAGATTGTACTGTCGCAGGTTAGTCGTGGCGTAGAGTGGAATAATGAAGATTTACTTACGTATTAGGTGCGACCTGCAAGATGCGATATGTTTCATTGGGAAGCCTTATGGCCACCCATGAATTGGGCTGCACCGTCTCTTTGTCCATCTTGCGTGTGTTGGAGCAGGTATGATTTGCGACTTTCGAAAAGAGAAAAAACTAAGGTCAGCCACTCTCACCTCGGTGAGCCCCGCCACGGGCCCCCACACTCCGATCTTCACCGAGATCTCTCACCTTGACGGGGACTCGGAAGTAGAGCTCACGTTAGAGAACCATAAATTTATCAAGTTTAGGCTACATAGTAATAATTTAGAGATGAATCCCTTTGTTTAAGATGATTTATCTATGAAGTCTTACCTAAAGATGCTACATATTTGAGTACATCCTCAGCAAGTGCTTGCTCCAGTTACAAAAACAGACATCTATTGGCATCTATGGAGTCAAAGCCAAAAGCGGCATACATCTGTGACCTGCTTCCTAATCTCCAAGCAAAATGGATTATATCTAGCAAGACTCAAAATCATCTTCCTCATATCCTGTGATGTCTTTCGCAAAATGCACAATTTCTCGCTTCTGTGCAATCAAGAACTTCCAGAGCATTATACTCAAAGTCAAAATGTGACGGCAGTGTCAATCCTTTACTCGATTCGTCCCTCGGGGATGTCTCCGGTGTTGGTGGCAGACTGTGAGCGTCGGCCAAACAGAGATGCGAAAAAGTCGCAGATGCCATCCCAAGCATAGAGATACATGCTCATTGTTCCAAAAATGAACAAAGGAATGAGGGTGTAGGTTGCCAGATCTATCAACTAGTTAGTATCTATTCCGTATGCAAGGGGGGTAAGGGGTTAAAAACTTACAAACAAATCCGCCGGAGCGCTTGACAACATTGTACAACTCATTGCGCATGATGTACTCTGCACCCTGCTCCCACTTCCAGGGACCGATCATTCGGAACTTGGTGTTGAAGTTAGACCCCATAGCCCAGGTGAAGAAGACCTTCTAGCCCTTCTTCATGACACACAGGGCTCGGGGCGCAGATCCAATGTCGAGGGCAAGCTGGTAGGCATAGCTTTCGTGGTCGACTGCGCGCTTGGTTTCGAAATAGCTGTAGTTGCCGCGTGAGTGAAGCTGATAGTCGAGATCATATGAATCGAGGGCGTTGGGGTCACGAGTTTCAGGGACTTCCTCGGGATACTGATGCTGGAGGAGGCGAAGAACCCACAGGTGAGCCTGCAGCTCGGCGAGGGGAGGAATTGCACCTATATAATGTTAGCTAATGTCTTTCTTGTTTTGGGGGAAAAACTTACCAATTGCAGGGCGGACGAATCCAATGTAGCCCAGTGTCACGTCTCCTTCTTTATAGATGCCTCGAATATTGGTCTGGCCAACACTAGGGTAGTCCTTATCCAAGAAAGGGAAACTTCGGGTGTATCCCGTCGCAAAAACCATGACATCAGGCTTGAGCTGTTCCTTGGGGATGGTAAAATCACTCGGAAGATTCTTGTCGAACTGGACGAAGCCATCCTTGTCGATCGTCTCAGGCCAGGTCACCACATCGATCTTCTTGCTTTCAGTGTCCTTGATCTCGACGTTCATGAAGGCGGATCGGATACGGTTGAACCAAGACGTGGATCGCTTTCCAGCACTCATGTAGGGGAGTGCCTTGTCGGACTTGCAGAGGAGAATAGAGTCCACGTACTTTCGTGTCGCACTCATCTGACCGACCCACTGGTCGGGGCCCTCTTCGGTGCCTGAGATCAACTTGTGCATTCCCTTGATCCAACGGTCGTAGTATGTCCAGAGAAGCTGACTCTTTTGGAGTTTGGGGTGAACATAAGCTGTGTCGAACAAGCTGGCAACGGAGGTGTCAACAGGCTTGTTCGGGACAGTGGGTGTTCCGGAGCCCATGACTTTGGGGACAGGGATGATTTTGGGTGCGCAGAAGAAACCATCGCGATGGCAAAGAGTCACAGTCTTGGCCTTCGAAGTGACAGCAAGATAAGCGAGATCCATTCCGGTCTCACCGGCGCCCATGATGTAGACATTAGTGTCCTCGCCAAACTGATCTCGAGACTTGAGACTAGATGAGTGCATGACCGTGTTGACTTTTTCAATGCCATCGATCCAGGGCATGACTGGGTTGACGTTGATTCCGCTGCAGATGGCAACGGCATCGCATTCCCACAGAAAAGTCTTGGACTCACGGCTCAAGCCAATGGTATGTCCAACATTGTTCTTTCCGCGACGGACTACGTCAACCCTGGTATTGCACTCAATCATGGTCCAGAGGTTGAAGTTTGTGGCATAGTCCTTGAGGTACTGGACATAAACCTGAGGGGTCACGAAATCAGGGCAATCGTCTGGGAGTCGAAAGTCAGAAAAAGCAGTCAGATACTTTGACGAAACGAGCTGTGAAATAGTTAGCATGTATTATATCAAAGAGTAAAATGAGAACTTACCTCAGCATCTTCATAGACGCGATAGGAAAAGGTGCCGCCGAGTTCAGCCTCAGCTTCGAAGAGTCGTACCTCGATAGGAGGGATAGGGAAGTACTCGTGGGCGTGAGCAAGAAATCGAAGAGTTGCTAGTCCAGCTGGACCGCCGCCGATTATGGCTACCTTCATAGTGTTCTCGTGTGTAGGTTGTGATGTTATCAAAAGTTCCAAGAAGGTGAGGGTTTATAGAAAGAAAACAAGATGTGATGATCCAAAATGGGAGGGTATTTTGGTTGTTAATGTAGGTTGAAGGAGAGGGATGAAATAATGAAAGGGAAAAGTTTCGGTGGGAGGTATAGGCGAGCTGGGATCATATTTTTGAATGCAGATGAATGCTGGCACTGCCAGTTGACAGGGGAGACCACTGCTAGATTTCTGAACATCAAAGTGAACATCACAAGATAAGAGAACAGGCCTCGGGCTTGACTCAAGGCATGTAAATATCTTGATTGAATTCATAGCTATCTATGTTTGTTAAATGCTTGAGAGCGAATAGAAATGTCACTCTTCAAAATTGAGGGTATCGTGAGTTTGGCATGACAGCCAAATCTTCAACAACCCAAGTTGTTCTCTGAACAGCAAAAGTCTCACTATGGCACTTTAAGCTTTCAATTAATAAAATATTATTTACGGACTCTTTTTTATACTAACAGATCCAGTGTTCATTTGTATCTGTGCAGTGTTCTTGAACACCCTTGTCTCCTGTGTTGGCTCAAGAACAGATCCTTCCGCACTAGAGCAGTCACAAACTTACAATTAATCCCTAACTCTCATCATCTTGTGAAGTTTACACCGCATAAGCCATCGAGTCTTGCGTATGCGATCGATAACTGGCCCAGACTTCTGTAAAGATGACCCAAATTACGAATTCGAAAGAAGGATGCATTACCTAATTTGCTGTTATCATCAGGATCTCCAATATTGTCATAGACTTACTTTTACTTTCAAGTCATTAATCATCATCGAAAACCCCATGGGGAAGCCATTGAGTCGTCGATTCATTATCAAACTCAATGCCATACATCCACTTGAGTTGAATTGACCTTGAATTCCCCATTAAATGGCGTTTCAATTTCGGATTTGACCGCCCCAACCCAATTACAACAAGTTACTGTTAGCTAATCCGTTCCTGCCTATCGAAGTTTCCCAACAAAGTTAACCTCCGTTGCTGCCCCAGGAACCTAGCTCAGACGCCTACTCTCCTCAATATCGTCAACCATCTATTTGGCTTCACTTCCACGAATGGGACATATTCTGAAGTCACCATGCGACCCAGACCGATATCGCAATTCGATCAAGACCTATCATCAATTATTCACGCACGTCTAATCATCATGTGCCTTGGATCAGTTCACATTTCATCTTCACGTGTTATCAGCCATGGCACTTCTTTGTTCAAGCGCTCTTGGGCTCATGTACGCCTCGTATGAATACGAGACTCTAAACAGGAGATCCCAAAATACTAACTGGCTCTTGCTATGGAAGCTGAGGGGCATTCTATGTGCTACTCATCACATGATTATTCACCTACGTCCTCTCTATATGCCACAAAAGCCTCATACACTTCTTCGGGTTTGACTTTGCGCATGAGGCCTTTTGCTATGGTGCCAACTGTTGTACTGGAGAGACTGGGCTCAACGAGAGGAATGGGGTGAAAATGTCAACCGTTCAAAACATACCCCAGACTCCATCTCCTCGTTTGATCAATTACGCCGTTTAAACACTCTGAATCGACAGTTGGAGTCATCCGTCAATTACAGGAATCTAAGATCTTTTCGCATTTCATAAGCTTAAGATGCGAATCGGTAGAGCCATGCTGTTCAACGACTCTATACTTGCTTGGAATTGAGTTGGAATCTGTGCATCATCGATGTCAGAATCCCCTCTTGTCGACATCATTTCTCCTCCTCTGAAAGCTTGGTCTCTGTTCCTCCGAAGCCTCGAAACCCTGAATACCGCCATGGAGTGTCATCACCTTGCTTCCAGCCTCCGATCTCCACATTCAACTCGAGCAAATGAGGCACGATCTAATCGGAGAGAATGAAGTACAAAAGACCCAAAGCACCTCAAGAGATCTAATTTTCAAACCGATCAAGTTCGCACCTCATTCGTTACCCTCTCACTACTGCACTCTATTTGAAGGCACAGATGAGAGCGTCCCTCTTTTACGCCCTTAACGGGGCACTCGGGGCTGTAGCCCACGAGTCGCTTGCCTACTTTAAAATCGAATCCGGTAAAGAAGGGCATCGCTCTCTTGACGGATGTTCAAAGCATGGCAAGTACAAGTGGGTTCCGGACCCAGCGACCTTTGTCTTTCCCCAGAACGACTACAAGCCCGGCAATTCTTGGGATCTCTGCGTCGACACACCTCATTGTGCCCCTCACGAGGCCTTGAGCAAGGTCTCCTTTGATTTCAAGGATAACGGCATCATCTTCAACTTCAAGCATATCGACCATTACAAGTACGAAGATGTCGTTGTCTACATCGAGCGTGGCAAGCCTCCTACCGAGGACTCCTTCAAGTACAGCAAGGAGAGCGACCACTGCAAGGCCAAGAACGACTACAAGGAGGTCAAGTGTTTGATCCCTTACTTCTCTCTCACGGATGGCGGCTCGTACAACGAGATCTGTCCCATTGAGGACAACGGTGGCTGGAGACTCTACATCAAGGTCAAGGCTACCATCGCCCATGGTCACAAGAAGTACGACCTCTACAGCCGCTCTGCCGACATCAACGAGAAGTACTTCACTATCAGCTACACCTGTGCTGAGTGCAAGGAGTAAGTCAATCCGTCTACCAACACCTGATGTCATTTGTGCTAACGCTGCTCAGGTACAAGAAGAAGGATCGCAAGATCGAACTGATTGAGGCTAAAGAGGAAGAGGCCGAGGCTGAAGAGGCTGAAGAAGAGTCTGAAGAGAAGAAGAAGGAGAAGAAGTACAAGAAGAAGGAAGAGGAAGAGGAGGAAGCCGAGGCTGAGGCTGAAGAGGACGAGGACGAGGAGGCTGATCCTGATGAGGAAGAAGAGAAGTACTACTCCCTGCCAACAGCCTATTGATTCATCAGAGTTAACCTCGTCGCAGGTCCAAGTATAAGAAGGAGCATCACCATGAGCATCACCACAAGCATCACCACAACCATGGTCATAACCACACTCATCGACATGGACATAAGCACGGTCATCATCATGGGCATAAGCACGGTCACCTTCATGGTCATTACCACAAGGAGCATCATTACCACAAGCATAAGGACCATCATCACAAGGACCATCACTATAAGAAGCATGAGAGCCGTTCCTACAATGGCGAGTATCACGATCCTAGCTACCATCATGACCATCATCGCCATCACGAGCACCATGATCCTGGCCATCATTATGATCATCATCGTCATCACGACCACTATGATCCCAACCATCACCGTGACTTCGATGCCTTCTTGGACGAATTCTTCCGACACCACGGACATCATTATGATCACCCTGGTCATCACGGTCATCATGACGGCCATGGCCACCATGAGCATCACAATGAACACCACAACCATCATCACGGCCACCATCATCTTGAGCACCATAACCATCATCATGGCCACCATGAGCACGAGGCTCACAAGCATCACCATGGTGAGCATCACGATGGCTACCATCACAACCATGCTCGTGGCTCGCACTCGGATCCCGAGCGTGATGACAACAAAAAGGACCATCATGACGAACATAAGCACCGTCACGGACATCATCATGGCCATCATCACCATCATAACCATGATCATGAACACAAACACCGTCACAAGCACTATGAGCACCACCACCACGGTCATAAGCACGGTCATCATCACGGCCATCATCACCATGAGCACCATGATCACCACGGTCATCACTACGATCACCACCACAAGCGATCCCTTGACCACAGCGACAAGAAGCCGGTTTCTTTTTTATATAAGGAGTCGGCCGAGAGCTCTCGCACCTCAATCGACACTACCCTTAAGGAGAAGCTAGCTGAGAGCAAGCACGACGCTCAAGTGTACAAGAAGCTTTTGGAAGAGGTTCAAAAGAAGGAAGAGCACAAGTCCAAGCATGGGCATGAGAAGAAGTCCATTTCTGGGCACTCCTACCATGAGGAGCAGCACGCTGAGGAAGAGCACAAGAAGTTCTTGAAGGCAAAGCTCGATGAGGCTCTTCACAAGTACTACCATGCTCTAGCTCAGTACGAAAAGAAGGAACACAAGTCACATGAGCATGAGCCTGAGCCAGAGAGGAAGCAACATCATGGTCACTACGAGCACAAGGAGCATGAGCATGAACCCGAGAAGCACTATCGCGGCCATTACGAACACAAGGAGCACGAGCCCAAGGAGGAGCAATATGGTCATCGAGAACACAAGGAGTATGAACATGAGCCTAAGAAGCATCGCTATGAACACTCCAAGGAGCATGAACATAAGCTTAACCCCATGAAGCATCATCAAAGCCAACACGAAGACTCCAAGGAACATAAGCTCAAGCACTATGGTAGCTACGACGGCCCCTCAACCAAGCCCACCGAGGAAGAAAAATCTTCGTACTACCACGGCAAGAAGGAATACGAGGAGAAGAAGGAGCTTGAGAACAAGGGTGCCACCCGTGAGAAGACAGTGAATAGCCAGATCACTCATCACCGCAACGCTCTTGATAGTCTCTTGGCCGTTGAGTTGGGCAAGCGCTCAGTTCTGCCCAAGTCTGACAAAGCTAGTGTTGTAGAGGCCAACACTGCCAAGGTCGAGAAGCTCATCGAAAAGGCCGAGGAGAACATCGCCGAGGCTATCGACCTGACCATTCGAAAGGCTATCAAGAAGGCTGGCGATGATCCCACAGCTGAAGTTGTCGCCAAGCTCGTCGAAAAGGTTGAGAAGTCCATCAAGTTCATCGTCGCCAAGTATCTCAAGAAGACCGTCTCCTGCATCGTCAAGATTGATGGCGTTGAAGAACCCAGTGAGGAGGACGTCATTGAGCACATCGCTTATGCTGTTAAGCATATCGTCAAGGCTGCTGATAAGATCTTCAAGAAGACCATTGATGCTCTGGGTGAGGAACCTACCGCCAAGGAAGTCGAGTACGCCGTTGAGAAGGTCGAGAAGATTCTTGCCGAGATTATCGACAAGTACGTCCGCAAGGCTATCATCGCTATCTTCGGCTTGGATAAGGAATCTGAGAAGTACGAGAAGAAGTACAAGCTCAAGGGAGTTGATGAGTCCGAGGCTGGGACTGAGGCTGAGACTGAAGAGTCTGAGGCTGAGGAGTCCACAGAGTCCAAGTATAGCAAGCACGGTAAGCACGAGAAACGTTCCGATCCTTACAGCAGTACAAGGGTCGAAAAGGCCGTCGAAGAGGCTGTTGAGAAGGACGTTGCTAAGCTCGTCGAAAATATAGATGAGAAGGGGTACAAGTCCAAGAGCACCCGCCACTCCAAGCGAGATGGTCGATTCTACAACGGATACGCTCCCAAGTGCAATGGCCACACCATCAAGGCCTATGGCGTCGATGGTGACCACTCTCGTGCCCTGAAGGATCTCGCCCACCTTTCACATCCCAACTCCTGCTCCAAGAACGAAGGTGATTATCTCACCTATAGATACGACGATCTCAAGAACACAGTGTACGGCAAGCTCTTTGCGGCTGGCAGTAACGAGAAGTACGGCAACTTCCACATTGAGCTCGTCAAGAACCACAACAGCTGGGGCGAGGAGATTGTCATCAATCTGGATGTCAACGACAAGTACCAGTACGACGCCACCGAGGCGAAGGTCTGGATCTCATGTGATGTCGGCACCGAAGTTTCCCAGAAGGACAACATTTGCAACGACAAGTCGTACCCCTACCTCGCTGTCGCGGAGAAGGGACTCAACGAGTTCACCTTTGCCGCTTCAGACAAGTACCAGTGCCACAGTGGTCATTACAACATCGTCATCCTCGTCGAGCTCTGCGAAAAGAAGAACTACTAAGGGTGAGATGCTCTAGGCGTGAGCTTGGAGTCTTCAACCTTGACCAGCAGAGTCTCTGGGCGAAAGAGACCCGCTCAACCTGAGCATAATCAAGATGCAGTACTTTGTGCAGCGTCTCATTTCGGGTTGAGGAGGGATTAGGTACAAATGTTTCCATCGTTTAAGATAGCCATTCCTTTAATAAAAGTAACCTGTCTCTTTGTCTCTTAATCAACATCTCAAACCTCCAAAACTCTTGTCTAGTGCATGTAAGATCAATCAGCTCTGGTGTTTCATTCTTTAGATTTGGCTGTACCCTTGAAGAGTTTCATTGCCATTGCAAACATGTCTGAGCTTAGTGTGAGTCATCCATTGATGGGATCATGTATTTGGTATATTCTCTATCGTATTCCCAACTGCCTTGAACATAAAAATCATAAATAACACCTCTTTTGCAATTTACTCCAGTTCGTAAAATTCATTCTCTAACTCCAGTTGGGAGCATAAGTGATGAAGGCCATCAGGCAGCCGGAAATCAGACCAGCAGTGGGCACAGTGATAAACCATCCAAGGTAAATCCAGCCGACCATGCGCCAGTTGATGGATCGCCAGTCACCGTTGCAAAGACCAACACCGACAATGGCACCGGTGATACATTGAGTGGTAGACACAGGCAGCTCTGCAGCTCTGGTTAGTATTTGTGATTAAGGACTATTCGTGGTATAACTTACTGAGGCGAGTGGCCAGAATGATAGTGATAACAGAGCCAAGTTCCATGGAGAAGCCACGGGCGGGAGACATGAGAGTCACACGGTTACCCAAGTTGCGCATGATGTTGTAACCATATGTCCAGAGACCAAGGACAATACCAGCACCACCAAAGGCAAGAATCCAGATAGGCACCTGGGCCTTGCTTCCAGGGACTTCACCGGACTGCCAGATCTGATAGATAGAGGCATAAGGACCAACAGCGTTGGCGACGTCGTTGGCGCCGTGGACAAAAGAAGCAGAGGCGGCAGTCATGACCTGGAGGAAAGTGTAGAGGAACTCGGTTCTGTTGTCATAGTGAGTGGCGCGAGCGTGGATCTCTTCAACATCGCCAGCGACAACAGACTTCTCGCTCTGGGAAGAGACAATATCCTTGTCGACACCGTGGAGAATGGCGAACTTGAAAGCCCACCAGATGAAAGCACCAGTGTACCAGGGGCCATCGGGCTTGGGTCCGACCATAGACTTGTGCTGGGGATGAGAGCTGACGGGCTCCTCGGTAGCCGAATCAGTGGCAGCCTTCTTGTCATGGCCAGCCTCAAGGTCCTCGCCAAGATCAGCAGCACGCTGAGTACGGCGCTCCTCAAGCTCCTCACGGGTAAGGTGACCCTCGTAGAAGTTGCGAACAACACCCTGGAAGTTCTCGGGTGTGGGAGGAACAGGACCACGGCGGAGGAGAAGAGGGCCGAGGAAGATGTGGTAGGCCTTAAGCTGCCAATCCTCCTTGATGACGACACGGTACAACCAGGGGACAAGGAAGATGGCCATGAGAAGACCCCAAGCGGCACCAGCAGCGACGATCACACCAGGGATCTGCTCTTCAGTAAGGTTGACCTCGTAAGAGCCTCCCTTCCAGATGAGAAGCATGACAATGAGCGAGGCGGTAGCCCAGAAGTAGAAGGGGACGAGGATGAGACCCTTGATGGCGGGGCTCTTGCGGAGAAGGACGCAGTATTTGGTGAAGAGGAAGATGAGGGCGCCGAAGATACCGGAAAGCATGGGAGCAATAATCCAAGCGAGGAAAACCTGGGAGGATATATGTTAGTGAGATTGTTTGAACGAGAGAGTTGTGGGTACTAACCTGGACAACACCTTGCTGAATATCAACAGAACCATCGTCCTTGTAGCCAATCCAAGTGATACCAGAGCCACCAAGGGCACCAACACCCATACCCAAAACACCACCGAGGATAGAGTGGGTAGTGGACACAGGGAAACCGAAGCGAGTAGCAAAGGTGAGGTAACTGGCAGAAGCAATAACAGCGCAGACCATGCCCAGCATAAGAAGAGCAGGGCTATCATTGAAAGCCTCAACATCGACAATCTTTGTTCGAATAGTATCGGCAACACGACCACCAACACCAAGAGCACCAGTGAACTCCATGATACTGGCACCGATCATGGCCTGGAAGTAGCTGATAGAGCGGGAAGACACAGACGAAGCCCACGAGTTGGCGACATCGTTGGCACCGATGTTCCAAGCATCGAGGAAGGCAAAGATTGTGCCTACCGCGAACAGGTAGTCGTACTGAGAGAAGACTGCCATTGCTGCGGTGCAGGAAATAGAGGTTCAGAAGAAGAGGGGAGAAGAATGTGTGAAGGGCCTGGAGAAACGTTGTCTAGGAGAGAGATTCATAGTATATATAAGTTTTTTCTGCTGGTGGGGAAGAAGAAGAATTATTCTGCGTGGGTTGAGTTGCTTTACTCGCACACCCCTAGAAGGCCAAGACCAAAGACATCGCCAAGACGATTCCACCGACGAAGGGAAAGAAAAAAAAGACCTTGCTAGGATTAACATCCCGGATGGTTAGGCTTGCCACGGATTTCTTGAACGCCAAGAGTCAGATCAACAAAGTGCGAGTGTAACCTACGCGTGTGATATTCTCCGTGTTAAAGCACAAAACAAGGCTGGGACATGCACGCAGTCTTTAGCCATCAAGTGAGTTGCATGTACTACAAGCATACACTGATACGGAACTACACCAATTGGCATCTCTCTTCCGCGGGCGTTGAAGAAACTGGGGCTGCGGGTACAAACAGCTCAAGTTAAGCTTGTGTCTAACCTTGTTTCCAGTGCTAAAACGTCGCAGACTGTAACTGTAACTGCTGATCGTATGAGATGGGTCGATCGATACAGCTTTGGAAATAACGCACACGACACGGTAAGGGAATACAATGGGTTTGGGGGGAGAAGAGAGGAAGCACACGACACAATTCCTAATGCGTCACCGACAGCTGCGATGGTGATGCAGATGGCTAATGCTTGGGGGTTGTATGCCAAGATGCAGGCGAGCTATAGCACGAAGGATCCTGGGAGAAGCAGAACAGAGCTGGTGTAGCTTGTGATGATCGGTTGATACAGAGTTGAGCATTGTCGTTATTCTTGAATCTACAAGCTCTCGGGTTGACGTTCTTTGAATTGTCTGCTCCTCATAACTCACTATCGCCAGACTAGTTCTCAAACCTCATGTCCTCCATTGACCAAAGAATACACACGAGGGTCCATCGACAAGCTGAGATTCGTCAACAGACAAAAAAGCACGGTCACGCGACTCATACCTCCATTTGGCCAAAGCCTCAACCCTCGAAACAAGTCGTCAAAAAACGAACCAATCAAACGGGCACCATGCGTTCAGTCCTCGGTGCACTAAACGAGAAATGCTGCAGGCAGGGATTTGATAGAGGGACCCTGCCCAACTCTATCGTGGATAAAGCCAAGGAGCTTGTTCCTTTTAGGTCTTAGATCTGCCCGAACCAAGCATTGACGTAGAGCGAATCAGAGCTGAAGATCTCTACACGTGTATGTCGTCAATGCAAGATTGGCTACTGGGGTTTGCGTGCTCACTCCAGCATCTCAATGGATACTGGAGAAGGATATTCTCGGATGACTTATCGGTTTCAGTTTCTCCATCGTCGATGGCGAAAACGATATTTACCAGGGCAGGCAGGCTCTTAATTGCCACGCCACATGTAAATCAATACTAGAAAAGATATTGCCTTTGACGACCCACTCGTGATCTTCACGGAGTTGAGGCCAGAGTCAATATGGAGCATCCGTTGCTTCAGAGGAGAAAGCAAAAGCTATGAATAGCACATCTCTGGCATGATCTTGAGTGTTAATCACCAATTGAGCAAACAATTGCATGTTTATACTCGATATGAAACCGGGAAATAATAAAGTTAGAAATAAGGTGTCGGCAGTTGATCTCCCGGGTGAAATGTAGGGTAGATTGTTGGATTTGTGGTGATAATAAAAATAGACATGAAACGATCAATAAACGCGAAAAGGCTTCGACAACTATTGAAGATCCTTAGATCCGAAACAATAAACTCAATGCTATACTGATTAAGTTTCTCGTGACTGATATGTCCCTGTGTATTTTGTTTCAACTGTTTGAGGTTGTCGTAATGCAAACAGACTAACTGATAACATAGCTGAACAACGCGAACTCATGGAAGGTTAATGTGCCTAAATAACGAGCATGAAGATATCTTCTAGAATACTATGTCTTGTTCTAAAATTCAACTACACTACATAGCTCTTATCCGTACACGCTTTCTAACGAGATGGATATATTGCTCCAGAGGAAGAGGGTTCAGGTGCAGTAGGTACGTACACGCGACAACCTACCCAATTCAGTCTAGCTCTGGGAGAAGTGGCTAGGCATGGTTTAATTGGCTCGGTTAGCGAAAAGCCGTTGACCTGCCCCGCGCCCGCGCCACGCGAAAAAATGCATTTCCACCAAAACTGAGTATCGCGAGAAGATAGACCCCATTTTGAAACAGATTCCTCAACAAACAACAAGCGTAATTGGTTTAGTGGTAAAATTCTCCGTTGCCATCTGAGTAACATCGGGGAGCCCTGGGTTCGATTCCCAGATTACGCAGTACTCGTCTCACAGCGAGTTCATCAGTTGTCCTCTCTTCAAGCGTAATTGGTTTAGTGGTAAAATTCTCCGTTGCCATTCGAGCAGCGTCGGGGAGCCCAGGGTTCGATTCCCTGATTACGCATTTAAGGCGCTGTAAGGCGTCTTTATCATTTTGCAACTTGTTCTTTTTGCTATCAGGGTGTTCTGACTGCTAACTTGCTCCTAGGGAGTATCTCTTTGGACTCTATTAGGCTTGTGGAACCTAATCACCGACTATTTCTGTTAAGGAATACCTAAAGCTTAGGTAAAATAAGAGAATAGTTAGGTAACTCTTGTTATATTACTAGAGAGGGATGCTCCGCAGGCCTTATGATGTCTAAAGGGGTGAACATTAAGCAACAGGTGCAGATGTCTCCTTCTCCTCATGTTGGGTCCCCTGGATCTTCTCCTCATCTAGGGTGCGTCCTCCAAGACCAATATCCGCCTCGTGGAACACGTCGACGACCTTCTTGTACGATGGAACGAAGTTGACAGCAAGCGGGTATGACCAGGCTGCCACGAAGAACATCATGGGCACGACCATCGAGACTCCGACATCGTGCATATCTGCAACAGCTCCTGTCAGGGGTGGAACACAAGCACCTCCGATAACGCCAGCAATAATGAAACCACTTCCTCGCTTGGTGTGACGACCAAGACCTCTCATACCCAAAGCAACAATGGTAGGGAAGCAAATAGACTCGAAGAAGAGAACGATGTAAAGACAAGCCACACCAGCGTTTCCGTGATGAACAATTGGTGGTCCAATAAAGACAATGCACATTGTCAAGAAACCTAGGAAGACTATTCGTGGCCTGCAGAACTTCATGAGAAACGTTCCGAAGAAACGACCGACGGTAAAGGCCGCCTGCGCGCCAGCAAAGAGCTTGGCTCCTGCTGAATCGGATGTATTCTTCCTCATCTCAGTAGCATAGTTGATGAAGAAACTCGCGATGGCGACTTGGGCGCCCGTGTAGCAGAACTGAGCGAACGAAGCGTGGAAGAGCTTGTACTGTTTATAAAAAGGCTTGTCATCGGCTTCTGAGTGTGTCTCTTGAGCTTGTAATGCCATATCTGGACACGGTTAGCTACATAGCGTTAACTGATGGGCTATATACATACCAGCGTCAGTGATCTCTGGGATCTTGGAGACAAAGAATAGACAGGCCAGAATCAAGACGAAAACAGCAATGGAGAGGTATACCCATTGCACGTTGGCTAGCGCTTCCTCATCGCTGAGGTTATTGAAGAAGACATATGAGCCGAGAACAGGTGCAATGACGGTGCCGACACCGTTGAAGGCTTGGGAAATGTTGATGCGAATTTCCGAGTATCGAGGAGGACCGCAGACTATGAACGTTAGAGATATGTGTGCGACTGAGAGTAACTTGACGTACCAGTGATGAATGGGTTGGCAGCAGTCTCAAGAGAACCGAGTCCGTTTCCGATGATGAAGATGGACATGCAAAAGCCAGGAAAAGACTTGGCCTTGATACACGGAATAGCGATTAATGCGCCGACAGCATACAAGGAGAGACCCCAGATGAAGACAGCCTTGTAGGAATAGTGACGGAGAATCCAAGCGGCATGTCCCAGAGACGCAAGAGGATAAGCACTGAAACATGATTAGCCACGATATAATACTCAGATGATATTGCGCATACCCGAAATACGCGGCCTGAAGACCTGCCGATCGCGCACGATCAATATCAAGGACTTTCTGAAAATGTTTGTTCAGCGTATCGAGGAGGCCATAACTAAAACCCCATAGAAAGAAGAGAACCGTGACCAGCGCAATAGGCCAGATGGATTCTCGTAGGGTGAGTTCAGCTGCTTTAGTGACTTTGCTATCCGAGACCTTCAAGGACCGCTCCTTGAAGAACTTTTTGGCACCCATGATGAAAAGAATAATTCGATAACTGACAGAAAAGAGTTTGTTTCAAAAGAAATTTGAGGGGAACATCAGCTATTTACACCTTCTCGGTTGGAGCAGACCCGAGCAAAGGGGGGGAAAGTCACACATGTCATTGAGAAATAGGGTGGCATCGTGGTGTAACCTCAATGGGGAAAGGCATCGTTGGAGAAAAACCTGGGGATTGCGGGGGAGAGGAGCTGGTTTGGGTTAGATTAGATGATGGGCGATGAGCATGGGTTGTTAGTTTGGGCATGATTCAGGTTTTTGTCTTATCGTTGCAATGATGGACCGAATAGGAGGGCATCTAAGTTGGGGATGTACTGCAGATGAGCTTACGGTTAATAGAGATAAGCAGTGAGACTAGGTAGATGGCTGTACTGAATACTTCTTTACTAAAGAGTGATGAGTGATGCTATTCAGACATACAAATATCTCCAGCCTCATCTTATTCTCCGACTACCTAGGATTCATCTGCCGACCGTAGTGACGATAGCGTCAACCGGCACTATACCTCGGCAAGTATCCTTCCTTTCAAAATTAAAATCTCCTTGATTTCCAGAAAACGCGGGGGAAATGAAACCACCACAAGCCCAAAAACCTAAAATCCCCAGCTCGTGATACGCACGCTTCTCCCAAGGTTACAGACTTGCATGCATAACCGCCTTCTTATTCGGGCTATTTCTCTGTCTATCATGCGACTATTCGGCGATGTTTCATTTAACCGGTCGTGACTCGTCACCCCATGCCGAATGATAATCTATTTGATGCATTAGCTTTTGATAGACCGATTCGTATATTAATAAATTAGAAACTAGAGTGACCAATCGCAACATCTTGTTGGTTGGTGTTGTGTTGGTGAGACAAGGCGCTTTGATGATGTGAATGGTGAATGGTGAACATGGAGATTTATCGTATCAGGAGTTTAAACCTAAAGTTTATTCATCCCCCTGACCATGAGGGACAAATTGTTCTGGAAACCTGGGAGAACACACTTGTCTCCTCATCATGTTCATTCACCACCACCTTGCCTCAAATGTTGAACATGCTTACATTCTTAGGACATAGAACATGATTGTTCTCGATAAACTGCATTCACTCACATTTCCAGCCTATAATTTCCACGCTCATTCAGTCAAACATGCCTCATCAACACCCTCAGTATCTAACACCGCAGCTACCCCAAGGCTTAACACCCTGAGGCTTCAAAGGTAAACGAACCAACAACCGCCATCATGCCTTTCACCCAGAACAACTCCTCTAACGCTGACGCCAACGAAGTTGCTCAGATCATGGCCGCCATGGCTCTCAACTGTGAAGCCAGCATGGCCACCCAGATTCTGGTTGACATGTCGTCTGGCACTACTAACAAAAAACCACTATGTGATACCCCCGGCTGCACCAACAAGCCTGCTAAGAACTCTGACTGTTGTGCAGACTGTCGTGCTCGTAAGCGCTCGAGTATCAAGCACAAGTATTAGACGAGAGCGGCCACCAAGAGATAGATCCTGCAGTAGACTTGATCGACGACTAGACCGCACAAGTCTAATAGTTAAGAAAAGACAAGGTAAGGAGGCAAGGTAAGTAAGTATGTAAGTAAAACCAAAAATAAAGTCTTTCTTTTAATGCACGCCGTGTCAATAGCACAAGTGATTCTATCCCTAACCCCAAACCCCCCCTTATGTTCCATTCGCCCTTCTTCCACCTCTAGAACTCCTAGTAACATGCATCTTGAGCACCTTTCTCGTCTCCACCAAACTCCTCTTCTGCTTGCTCTTCGCCTTACCCATCGTCATAAAGATGTTCTTGTTGCGCTGCTTCTCCCTATTACTCGTGCTCTTGCCCGCAGCCTGCAACTTGGACTTGTTGATAGCGCGCGTGCTCTTGTGCTCCTCCCGATCTGGCTTGCCCTCCTTTGCAAGAGCGACACGCTCTTCCTTGGTGAGCTTTCGTAGACGTGCGGGTGCTTCGATTTGCTCGGCGGTGAGACCGTCGTCGCGGTGGCGGTCCTCGAGTTCCTTCTGGCGCTTGCGTCGGTTGCCCATTGCTTTGTCGATGTTGGCGGACATGCGGAGTTCTTGTAGTTTGGCGAGATCGGCGGGGGTGAGGATCGTTGTGGTGGCGAGCTTGGAGATGCGGTCGATTTCGGCCTCCTTTTCCTCTATAGCTTTCTTGGTCCTTTCATCCAGAACAGGCTCTTCGTCTGTCTTTTGCTTCTTTGACGCAGGCTCATCATCGTCATCCTCCTCATCAGAAGAGTGATAAACATTAATCCAGTCGCCAGAGTCGCTGCTGTCATTAGAGGCAACCTCCCACTCATCATCCTGATTGGCCTCATCCTCGTCCTCTTCATCAGTAGCAGCGTCCTCAGGAAGACCCCTGGCAATTCGTTTCTTCTTCTTTTCCTCCTCCTTCCACTTCTCCAGAAGATCCAGACCCTCAATACCACCGGCATCCTCCTCACCAAACTTGCGCTGAGCCTGGATACCAGCCTTCAGGTTGATAGTGGCATTCTTACCACGGTCTCGCTTCTTCAAAAGCTCGGCGCCGACTTCTCGGTACAGTGACAAAAGACCCTTGGCAGCCATCATGACACCCTTGTCCTTGCTCTTGCGGTATTGAACCAAATCTTGTAGTAGCGTGTCGGTCATGGCTAGAGGTTGACGAGCGCAAATCTCGCGAATCGAGTTCAGACCAGCAGCCGCAACCTCAGCGGCCGAAGCTTCTGAAACGAACTCGTTTGCAATCTTCTGGAGTAAGGGCTCCAGAACATCAGGGGGCACCAAGTTGTGCACCGCCTGCGCCAAGGAAGCCAGGAAAGAAGTAACTGACTGTTGTCGGGGAGTAAGGAATTTGATAAACCAAGAGTAGAGAGACACGATGGTCAACTTGTGCAGACCAACAAGTCGAGTAACCAGTTGAGTGACTAGAATCTTCGTATCGAGAGATAGCTTCGCCTTGGTGTTTTGTAGATGTTTCGAAAAGAGCTCTTCGGCAAAGCTCTGGGGATCGTGGAGGAGGTGGAGAGCTGAGAAGTTGAGAGGATGAGGCTTGGTCTTCTTGCGCTCGCCACGCTTTACCTTCTCAACAGCCTTGTCGTAGGCCTTCTTCGACTTCTTGGTCTTTTTGTTAATACCCATTTGATGCTTAACCTGGCTCAAATCAACTTCTTCATCACTGCTCTCGTCCTCAAGCTCTTCTCGTTCCTTGTCTCCGCCCAGAAAGAAGCGAACAGCACCAACAACCACCTTCTCGTTGTCCGAGAGACAGGCCTCCTTCATAACATCCACAGGCTTCGCATCTGTCCAGAACTGTCGTTTCCACATCTCACGGGTAAGCTTGATGGCCCAAATAGCTCGCGGGGAGGATCGATCGGCGGTGACGAGGTTGTAGAGGACTGTTTGAACAGTACGGTTGAGGGGATGGTTGATAGATTTCGTGTTGGAGTTTCGCAAATCGCTCAAGATCTTCTGGAACAGGGTCTCACGTAGAGTCTTGCTCGACGACGATACGAGGATAGGGAAAAGCGTGGTGAGGACGCTAGTTGAGTCGATGACTTCTTTTCGTCGGAGCAAAACCAGACTTCCTACGATCTTCTCCCGTAGCTCAGGGTGAAGAATCACATGATGCTGTGTCAAAATGGCCTTGAGATCGTCGGGGAAGGTTGCGGTCTCCTCCTTGTAGCAATCGGCGACGTGAGCGATCAGATCGATAATGTTATGGAAGGACTCGACTGAGTCGGCAGTCGCAGTGCCGGGAGAGACGAGGAAGATCTCGCGCTGAGCCTCATATTGTTCCAATTGCTTCAAAAACTCTTCCTTGTAAGATCTAGCGCTTCGTATTAGTGATTGACGCTGTTGTCGAAAAATCAAACGACGTACCTTGGATCGCGACGGATTTTCTGCTGCAGACTCGCGCTGTAGAAATTGTCAGTAACTTCGTAAAAAGAGGCGGAATTATTTCGCAATTGACATACAAGTCAGCATCAAGCTTCTCGAGCGCAGCGACCTTTCGTTTGACCATTGCGACGTCGAGGTTCGCTGTTGATCTGTTGATGTTAAGCGGAGAGTGGGGGATTTGGTCCCTTTGAACTTTACGGGAAAGGAAGAAAATTTGGGATATTTTCTGGCTGATAAGATAAGCTCACCTCCACGCGGAATTGGACCGCGCTAACCTCCAGTCTGAAGCTTGGCAACATCAAGATAATTAGAATCTTTAAATAATCTGAATATTGTTTAAAATTATTAGAGTAGATAAGTTAGAGCTAGCAGCGAGACTCTTCGTTGTATGCAGTCCTTAATCCTAGGCCCGCATACAAAGAAAGGTCTCTGTCCGGGTCAATCAAGGGTCGATCATTCCATTAGAAGAGCTCTTCTAAATAAAGAAATAGTATCTTGACAATATACCCAAGCTTTGTCTAATATTTGTTACTTTCTTATGATCAGTCTTGCATTAGCTCCCTAAAGCTATCATAACCTTAGGCTCCAATGATCAAGATCTTAGACTGCACATTCGAGTAATTATTACATAGCTCTAGACCCTGACAGGAAGCTGATTTATTAAAGGGCAAAGCAGTTAATATTAATTGAGAGGTATTATACACAGCCAGTAGATCAGCCCATCGGGACTGGTATACGAACTTGATGGTGAACCTTGGTAGATGTTGAAAGCAAAGCCCCGGCCCGCACCGAGATGCAATACTCTCAGTACTATCAGAAGTTCTATCCTGACTCTTCTGTCTTCGCAGCTATGACTAAGTTATATATGTTTCAAGTGCAACAGGGTATCTGATGGTAGACGAGTATAGTAGAAAAGATCCCAAGGTGTAACAGCAACTGAGACAAAAAGAGACTAACACATATTACTATCAGATCCTATGTTGAACGACGGGGATTTCGAATGAAACTCCCTTAACCAGTGAGATACGTCTGCTATCATGGAAGAGACCAACATGATTGATGTGTGGGGGGAGATGGTTGGTGTTTGAAGGGGGAGAGACTGACGGATGGCCCAAAAAAGGCTCAGACCACCAGAGTTAGCTCATCTAAAGCTACTCAAGAATGACTATAAAGTGAGCCTAAAGTTAGACCATTTCAATACATATCATCTTAAGTCATAGCATGTGGTGTTTCTATTTTAGGATATGATCGGGCGGGACGACCCGACCTCGTGGGATCGAATGTGAAGAAGGCAGGTGCGTGCAGCCTGATGCTCAGCCTTATTTCAACGACATCTCATGATGATAATTGTCAATTCGGCCAGAACAAATGAATTAATATGACTATAATCTCTCAAACAATTCTAGATGTGTTCCAGAGTGCTCAATTGACAGAAAGTTCTGCAATTGACCACCGGGTGCTGATGGTGCGGGGGTATGAATAGCTTCACATACACAGACACAGACAGTCATGATGAGCAAAACAAATAGATATAAGAGTCCACAAACTCCCAGTCTATAATTTCAGCGTAAAAAAGAGACTATTATACAACCTTTCGGCGGGGTATCACCCGTCTGCTGCCCATTATGCGGAAAGGTATCACAGGCAAACACGAGTCTAAAACGAGCATCCCCCTTCCACCAAAAGATCACTTTTTGTTTCCCCAGACAGCGAGAGCAAATCTGGACGTTGTCCATTAGCTCCTGCCAAGCTGTTTTGGCATTAACAGCAGCTGTTGTTACAAGTAGGCCCAGCTCTTGGGCAATACTTGGGCCACGGTCCCCAGACTTCTCATATCACCTCTCCCGCTCCCCGAATCGTTTTGAATACGATTCTAGTCGTTTAAGCAGCGATTTCGACACCTCCAGTAGCACCCATGGCCTATCGTAGTCAGCGGGAGGTGTTCGGAACTGTTAAGGGGGTTGAAATTGACATACCTTCTTCAAGTCACCGTAAATGGCGAACTGACCGGCGGTGAGGGTACCGACCATGAAGAGACGGGCACCGATACCGGAGTAAGAGCCACGGATACCGAGCTCCTTACCGATCTTGACGAGACGAGAGACAGTGCCCTCACCGGGGAGACCCTGGGTCTTGTTGATCTTGGAAAGCATGGTATCGGCGGGCTGAGAGACGATGGCGGCGGCGAAACCGGCAATCAGACCAGAGCCAAGGTTGGCAACGGTCTGCATACCGTCGGAGAGATCCTTCTTGGGGAACTTGCGGAAGACAGCCTCAGAGACCTTCTCGTAGACGACGAACTTGGCCATGGTGTAAGGGATCCTAGCGGGAAAAGTCAGTTTACCGCACACCAAATTGAGCGGTAGAATAGCAGGGGAAACTCACTGCTTGAAGAGAATGGGACCGAAACCGGCGTAGAGAGCACCGAAACCCTCGTTCTTGACAATCTTGCCGAAGCCAGAGACGAGACCGCTGGCGTAGGTGGGCTCAGAGACGAGACGGATACGGGTGGCCTCAAGAGGGCAGAGGGCGATATCGGCGAAGAACTCAGCAGTGGCGGAAGAGGCCAGGTAGACAGCAGTTCGGTTCTTGGAGGCGGTCTCGTAGCCGAGAGCGTCGATCCACTGCTGCTTGAAGAACTCGTAACCACCGAACTTCAGAGCACCCTGGAGGAAGTAACCGGCGAAGGTAGGGCCGACACCAGTGAGGAGAGCACCAGCACCCTCATTCTGGACAACCTGGCGGAAACCACCGACGAGACCACGGTTGTAGGTAGCGGGGTCGAGCTGGATACGGGTCTTGACGCTGTGAGTTTTACTGTTAGTTATTGTTTTTCGGTTGTTGCAATGCACTTTTGCTTGTTGTTCATCGCTATCAAGGTTTGCAGTACGGAAAGGTGGCCATCTCGGGTCAATTGGTCCCCGGGACAGCCGCGCACCGCAACACCACCTCTCAAGCAATTGACGACGAAGCACTCAGCGCAGAGGCGAATTGAACATACACATCGACGGGGGTGAGACCACCGTGGGTGACGGAACAGCAGACAGCACCGGCAAGGGCGAATCGGGAGTACAGGGCGAGGCCAGACTTCTTCTCGGGGGTCTCAGCCTTGATGTTCTGGACGACGGCGTCGACCTTTTCGGAACCGGTAGAGGCAGCCATTGTGAAGGATGTGGATGATCAGACGAAAAAGACTGAGGGGAGATTTTGGGTGGAGTGAAGAGGAGAGGAGGAGAAAGAAGGAGAAAAGAAAAACCTTTTGGTGTTTTACTTTTGAGTGACTTTTTTTTTTCCTTGGTCCCGCGGCGGGAACGGGCTGGGGAAAAATAATGCCTCCTTTGCATCTTCTGAAAGCTCGGGAAGACTCGGATAATCGGCGCCGGCGTATGCACGGACCGGGCCAAGGGGAAGAGATGCTACGCAATGTGTGTCCGTTAGGTAACAAGCCGGTGACTTTCACTCATATCTGATATCCACTCCCACTGTTGGACACGGCGACAGACCCGGGGTAACAGGAGAAATTGGAGATCTCTCCCCTGTTAGCCCGCAAGAAGCAAACAGGGCCAGTGACGTTATGCTATGGCTTCAAAGACCGCTCTTTTGATGTCCTGTCTGGTCTTCCAACTGGCCATCTATGATATCTTGCAACATGATGCCTGATAACTCACTGACATTTCTCAGTCTCCGCCAAGACCTCAAGATCAGTCAGTTTCTTTTCTTTTAGCAAATTTCTCAATCTTACTCATCCAAAATGCCAGATCTTTAGTATTCTCACACACTGGGCTGTCCGAGAATTCCTCGGCCGACCCCACCAGTAGCTAGCCGTTGCTCGCCAACGTGTCCACGGCATTGGTTGGATAAGAAAAGACAGGTTTTTTTCTTACTGCGTGCTTTTTGGCCTGTCTTTGTTTATTTCATTACCCGGTTCAGCCAATGGATATCTCTCGATAAGCATTGCCTAGCCTTGGATTTTCCTCTTTGCCCCTGCTTGACTCGGTCTCGGGGGTTTATTAACTTCGCGACAGTGTATTTTTCTATTTCGACGTCATACCTGGCTCTAATAGTTACTGAGGTTGATGTTTAGATCAATGGACAGATTCTTCCTTTGTTCAAGATCAAAGTTTTCAGAACTGCTATTTACTTATCGACTAACTTTTTTCCTGCATTATTTTGCCTGACAGCCACTTCGGCATGCATCCCGTCCTGTAATATGCAGCCCTCAGGCGCATCTCAGATCAATCGCCGATTTCACCACCTTATGCCGACGCTGAAGCCGCCTCACACCCATAGCTCCTGGTCGTCAGCCACAACCCCTGTAGCTTCTTTTCTTATCTCGGATAACCTAAGCCTTCTATTAACATTCAGTTTATATTTTAGCAAACAACTATTAGTTGTGGTTTATTCTATTATTAGCCAATAATAGGATTAGAGAGTTAATCTCCATCGAAAGTATAATTTAATAAGCCTAGTAACAGAGGAAATATAGTTATAAGTGATTTAAGGTTTCAAAACTAGTGAAGCTCAGCTGCTGCCTACAGAGCTCCCCTCATAACGGGGGCTCTCCTGGAGTTTGTACCTGCGACACTGCTCATGATCCGCTACGCCCAGCATGGCTTTATGTAAAATATGTCATACACTCTGTCTAGAACTTGAAAAGGATGGCATGATAGATGAGAATGCCGGGACTGCGTTCTCTGAGTGGTTTTGGGAGCGAGAGTTTGCTGATGATCCATTACCAGAGACGATACCACAACTTGCTGGACTTGTACACTCTTCATGGGAATCCTTCTGCGACTCTCTTGATGAAAACTGCCCTGTCTGTTGGATTATCTGGCGCAGCTTGAGATCGTCGGCTTCAGCTGTTTACCGCGATGAGCTGCGCCATGTGCTCTGTATCTGGGTGAATGTTGCGGCTAGAGCATCTGAAGGTATGTGGGATTTGACATTGTGCTGTTGTTGGAAGACGGCCAAACCTATTTATTTCGATATAAGCATAAGAAGAACGACAAAGCAGAATTTTGAAGGTGATAACCCTGAGTATACCGCTGATCGCTGCTGACTGTCAGTCTGATGAAGATACCATAGCTAAACACCCTTTGGACGACCATTTGGCTTCTGCCAGAACCTTGGCTGTGGCTAAGGATTGGCTGTTACGATGTATAGAAGGCCATCCGAAGTGCGGATTACGGGAACGACAGACTCTGGATAAACTCAAAGTGCCGACACGACTGATCGATGTACAAGGCAGTCAGTCCAAGACGTGGTCGTTGATCGACACCAAGGATCTTAATCAAGACTACTCGAAGTATATCGCGCTATCACATCGATGGACAGATCACACCCCTCAACTCCGAGAAAATAACCTCGCATCTTTACAGAGTGGCCAATCTGACGATACTGTTCCACCCAGCTATAGGGATGCTTTTATGCTCTGTCGGATGCTTGGTATTAGATACATCTGGATCGACTCTCTCTGCATCTTCCAAGATTCTGCAGATGATTTTCTCAAAGAAGCCGCGACAATGACGAACGTTTATATGAATGCTATCTGCACTTTCAGCATATGCTGGGAGTCCTCACATGGCGTTCTTTGATCTCGAAATCTTAACAGTATTCCTCGATGGTCAGATGCAGAACAAGTCCCGATCACTGATTCAGACAGCTACGTATTTGTGCGGGATAACAAAGAATGGTCTTCCGCCGTTGCTCGGTCTCAGGTCAACCAAAGAGGATGGGTGTTTCAAGAACACCTTCTGTCACGCAGGGTTCTGTATCTAGGCAATGATAAGCTCTATTGGGAATGTGACCAGCTTCAGGCCTGCGAAAATGAACCCCAAGGGATGTCTTCTCCCTCCGAGTTCAGAGGCCGCACGAATATCATTGACAAAGCTTCAAGATCAGGATTATGGGGCAGGCTCCTCAGAAGTTATACGAGATTGGACTTGACGTTTGAGAGGGATAGGCTAACTGCGATTTCGGGCATTGCTCGTCTCTTGTTCAGTCAAACAGCCGATGAGTACATTGCGGGAATGCGCAAGAAGAGCTGGATATATGATCTCCTTTGGCATCCCCTTCAATTTGAAAGGGCAGAGTTATTTGAGCGGCATCCTCATGAGACCGCCCCTTCATGGTCGTGGGCGTCGTGCCCTGGGCCTATAAACTGGACTCTCGACCTTGATTGTCAAACCACAAAGCTACCTCATGCGTCACAAACCCTGAACCCCTTGGCGTACCTCTGCGGCAGCAGTCTCGAACTTCTAGGGGATGATATTTACGGATCACCCAAGTTGGCAACACTGGAGTTGTCATGTCTTCTCGTCCCGGCTCAATTCAAAGATAGTAATGGGAACCCCCTCGAGGCATTGGAGAAATTTCAAGGCAATCTTGATGTGAATCAAGAGTTTTTCGACATGAATTACCTACCATCGGAAGGCTTCTTTGTTTCACTGATATACGGGAGAGCTCCTCTCAGTGGCGCATCAGAAATAAGGATCCCGTATGGCAGTAACACCGGTTTTACTCCGACATGCTTTTTGCTGCCGCTTGTTCACTCCAAAGAGGGCTCCGAGTCTACCCTCGTGGGGTTAGTAGTTCAAGAGCGGAGTGTGGACTCTGGAATAAAGGAGTTTGTTCGTATTGGGAGCTTCTCACTGTCGAGCACTATGGATGCAGTCGACCCGATAGGGTTTGCAATTCACGGCGCTTTCGTGGAGCATAGTACTGATGGTACTGCATGTGATTTTGAGTCAAGAGTGCGTGAGTGTTCACGAGAGTGGAGAGAAGAAACCGCAGCTTATAAATTGTGGAAAGAGGATAGTTCTAGATTACAGGCTGAGTGGACAACTATTCGCCTTGTTTAACAGGGAAGTTGAGTTGACCAGTTCAAAATCCAGTGCTATATGATTATAACCTATAACCTTGCGAGAAGTGGGCGAGTTAACTCAAATGAAACCTACTGCAAGCTCACCTAACACCTCGAACCGTCCGAGATAACTTTAAGTGCTATTGATGGAACAACATTCTTCAGCTCTACTTCCATATCAGAGGATGACCCACCTTTCACATTGCATTTCGATTATCAGGCTTACACAATCTAGTATCCAAAGAAACTACCTCAAAATAAATATAAATGGTACATTCAGATCGAAAAGTCCAGTATAAATACCTAGTTCTCACCATCCTGATCAAACAACTTCAACACCTCCTTATTATCATAAGCCGTCACCAAATCCAAGGCAGACCGTCCATCGACATCTTCCGCCAGCGGATCAACTCCCCTATTCATGATAACCCTGAACAAATACTCTCTCTCGTTTGCCATCTCGTGAAGCATTGTCCTCTTATTATCGTCTCTTACTTGCCAGTCCACTCCCAATTCATCCAACCAGCCCATCACCTCATCATTTTTCTCATCAATAAAGCCTCTTACATCAAGGAAAAACACTGGCGTCTGTCCAGCGTTATTGCGCGCGTTGATATTCAGTCCCAGCTTCAAGAAGCGCTCGAAAGGACCTCGGGTATGGCCGACTCCAGGAAAATGGGTGAACCCAAAGACGCCAGAGGCGAGGTAATGCAACGCATTATTCCCAAATCTGTCAGTGGCAAGCATATCCGCACCCTGCGAAATGATGTAGTCAAGCCAGTCAGGCTCGGTCTGGCCTTCCTTCCCATGCACCAGTGACGCCAGGCCATAATGGAGTGGTTGATATCCATCAGCATCAGTCTGGTTGATGATAGCTGGTACAGTGTTCCCAAGATCCTTGAGCCCTTTCAGCTTTTTGTCATTACAGGCTCCCGATCCCAGTGTGTGATGCATCGCGTTCTTGCCATAATTGTCCACTGCATGTGGATCTGCTCCCTTTTCGAGCAGGAGTCGTAAAGGCACTTCGCCGTCGCTTGACACTCGCTGGCAAGCAGCCAAAAGAAGACTTTCACCAAACCCATCGCGAAACTCCAGATCAAGATCGGGTAACTCCAATATTAGCCTATAAGCACCACCGCTGCCTCCGAAGATCTCGTGCGCAATCACCCTATCAGCCATAACGGGTGGCCTGTCATGATAACAGGTATGGAGCTGGGGAATTGGCTCGGCTCTGGAATCTTTGTTACGCCACGCGTGACTCGCTATAGCCATTGGTAAGGAGGATCTATTTGGCAACTGCAGCTCGCCAACTTCCGTTGGAAAGGTATCAAAGGGACTGAATCCAGCCGCCAGGAGAGCCCTCATCTGCTGCCTCGAAACATCTTCCCCGTTTTTCTCTTGGCCTCCACGAGGTGGGTAGCTGGCCAAGAGTAAAGGATGGCCTTCGTTTAGCATTTCGAATTGCAAAACATTTGAATCCAATTGCTTTGCATCCTCTACTGTCAACTTCCAAGGCGCTGTCAAGCTCGAGGTCTTAGGACTGGACAACAAAATGTTCAAGACACCTGGGTTCCTGGCCTTAATCGCATTAAGGATTGTGGTTGGGCTCACTTCTGCTCCACGACTGACCAACAGTCGAAGAATATCTTCCTTATGCACTGCTTGGCCCAAACATCCATTGCCCGATGAATTAACAGCGTTCACATCAGCGCCATTCTCAACTAACAACTTGATTGCATCAATACGAAATGCACCCGATTGCATCAAAGCATACAGTAGTGGAGTACACTCCTGATTGTCTCGAGCTTCCATATTCGCGCCTTTGGAAATCAAGTACGCCATGGCTTGAGCGACTTGCCACCAGTGCTTGCCTTTGGCCAGAACATGAAGAGCAGTGTGGCCGTTGGCGCCTCGCGCGTTGATATCGACACCTTTCTTTTCTACAAGGACACGCATAACTTCCATGTTGGGAGAAGAACGTCGACAAGCTGTCACAAGTAGAGGCTCGAGCTCATAACGCCTCGTAGTGGGTTGGTCTGAAACCCATTGAGCATCATCGAACTTTGATGCATCCTCTGGAGAACAGCAACTGTCGACTAGTTTGTAGAATCCGTATGAAACTAATCGCGGCAGGATCGATTCCCCATCGGTATCGACAGCAGCGTAGTCTGCTCCAGACTTGTACATCTGCGTGACCACAGAGAAGTGGCGGTCCGAGAGTAGCCGTCCAACTCTCTTCCAGTCTGTTTCCTTTGCGAGTGGTATAAACGCCCCTCTCAGCGCTGTTGTTTCGGCTTGTTGACGGGCTCTGCTCCTAGAGATCGCAAAATGAACAGGCTTGGGGAAGTCTAATTTCCCTACTTGATCCTGGCAGTTCCACAGTAGATTCGCAACATAGTCCTCCCGCCCATCTGCCGCGAACAGCATCGCACGATAAAAAGCCGACTCTGAGTCCTGCGAACCTTGAAACACATCTGCCCCTGCAGCAAGTAGAGCCTTGATGATCTCGTCATATCGTGAAGAATCATAGGTTGGATCAAAGAATTCAAATTCAGGTCCCGAAATAAGCTCATTAAAGTGCCTTTCTTTGCTTTCGACAGTGTAACCACCCGCAATCATCGTGTCAAGATTGTCAGCCTCCCAAAATGGAATCTCATCATCTCGGGGCATTCTGTCTAAGGGTCCTCGCTTCCAGAGCTGCTGTTCACGCTCAAAGAAGATACACTGGAGTATTGGAGGATACCATGGTTCACTACAAATCGTCCCTCGGGTTGTATCAAAAGTCGGGTTGGCGTCTGCTCCAGCTTCGAGAAGAAGCACCACGGATTCGATTATGCCAGAGCGACTGGCATAATGCAAAGGGGTGTATTGACAAATATCCTTCTGGTTGAGTGCCGCTTTCTTGGCTTCGGGGCTCATTTCATTCATCCGCTGAAGGAGAAGGCCAAGAGTGTTGCTTCTCTTACACCTCGAGGCGATGTGTAGAGTATTCATGCCTTGGTTGGTGGTGACAAACGGATCTGCACCGGCCCCCAACAAGCGATCTACCGTATAAGTGTTCGTGGAAGCGGCGAAATGGATGGGCCTCAGCCCTTTATTGTCTGCCACGTTAGGGTCCGATGACTGATCCAGCAGCCATTCAAAGCAGTCTTTTGCATGGTAGTTGCACTTATCTTCACCGTCAAGGCGCATCTGACAAGCTAGATGTAGAGGAGTCGTGCCACTGTAGTTAGGCTTGCTTATTTCCAGCCCGGCTTTTTTGAAAAGTGAGAGAAATGAATTCGCGTTGCCTGATAATCTTGTGCAGGAGGGGGCAAGAACTAGCTCGTGACATAGAGTGTTACCGTGAAAGTCCACGTCAGAAGGCGACACACCAACTTCACAGAGGAATTGGTATACCTCGGTGGCTCTGCTGTGCGCAAAGTCAAGGCTTGAAATGCTGAAAATAGCCTCATGAAGAAGGGTTCGGCCATAGTTATCGCGTGCATTCAAACTTGCGGAAGCATTAATAAAACCCTCGAGCTTATCGCTCATCTGATTGGGTTTTGGGGATCTGCCTATGAGCCGAAACAAGGGTGTCTGTCCTTTGGCATCTCCAGCTTCAATATCAGCTCCGTAGTCAAGCAGAAGTTGCCTTGACTCGTTCAAATTAAGGGACCCTTTCGCAGCAAGAACATGCAAAGGTGTCTCTCCATTACAATTTGCCAGCTTCGGATCAGCACCAGCTTCGAGAAGTGCCCGCAGCAGGTCCGTTAGTGCCTTTCCTTCATTTTTCCCATTAGACACTTTTTCATAATAAGAACAGGCGTAGTGCAGAGGTCCATTTCCTTCGACATCGGTAGCTGTGCAATCGGGGCCATATTTCAGCAATGGTATAGCAAGATGTGAATCGCTTTGAATGACAGAAAGAAGAGGTGTCCTGCCTTTGCAGTGTTCTCTTTTGTTGATGTCCACGTGCCCATTTTCCACCAGGAGTTTCAGATATTCCAAATCACTGTCCTTCGGTAAGCAATGGAGTGCAGTCCTTCCATCCTTTGTCTCTACATTCGGATTAGCACCCTCTTTAAGCAGGCGTCTAAGCTTGTAAGAGAACTGTGCTGAATGTATAGGGGCCCGGCCCAGTGAATCTCTTTCGTTGACGTCGGCACCAGCTTGAATCAGTAGTGTCAAGGCGTGATCGAACCTTGAACGCTCCAAGTCTGTCATACGATGGGGAGTTCTATAAGGTCTGACGAGAAACTCGGACTGTGTCTCAAATAATGCGATCAGGGCCGTTGACCACGGGTGTTCCAGCTCGTCCTGCCGCCGGTCCCACTTCTGAAGTTTCACCTTGCACCTGATAGAAGTATCTGCTCCAGCATTAATCAGTGCTTGGATTGTTTCAGGACATTCCGACCTTGCAGCGAGAAACAGTGCCGTCTCATATCCCTTCTTATCATTGGGATCAACATCGGGCTCCTGAAGAATACGTTTAACGAAACGATGGTGTCCTCGTTTTGCGGCTGTGTGCAGCGCATACCTCTTTGCAGAAGCATCGCAGAACGGAAGCATCGCTTCAAGACTCTTGACATGGCCGTAAGAAGCTGCGACTCCCAATGCCGTATGTTTCATACAGCCTCGGTGATGGCATATTGTGGGAGATATTCCTTTTCTCACGAGTAGCTGAACGACTTGAGACTCATCCTTCATCGCGGCCACATACAATGGCGAATGGCATTGAGGCCCAGAAATACTAGGCGACGCCCCATATTGCAGAAGTAAATTGACGGCATCTGCGTGGCCGCTCGACGCAGCCCACCATAAGGGGGTTCTGTCCCATCTATCTGTGGTGTCTAGACTGTCCTGACCCAGACGGTCTACCACTGCTGGCATATATGCATCAAGACCGCACAATGCAGCCAAATGAAGGTCCGATAGACACGTAATGTCGTCTTCGATTCGAATATGATCAAAGTTTTGCAAGTACAATTTCAGCCAGTTGTTTCGCGTCTTGTCATCACCAATGAACCGCTCAACGTGTTGGGTCAACACATCATTGGTCGACCCCTTCCACTTGGATCTCACAGCATGGACATACCAGTTGGCTAGGGCATACGCTGCGAATGGAAATTTCAAGTTAATTCGGCTGCGATCCAGACGGATTTCGTCCATATTCAGGGTTTCATGCTGGAGCCAGCCAGAGCAGAGATAACTAAGGCAGACAACGGCAAGATCGTAATGTGTTGGTGATGAATCCAATATGGGATAAACAGGAGGGTGCACTGTCCTGGATGTCCCAATCAGAAACTCGGTCAGTGAGTGATGAACGACGCCCACGGCCTCATCTGGCAGGATCTCAAGCAGAGGACCACAAGCAGCTCGAACCAGATCCTTATTTTCTTTTAGGCTATACGAGTCTCTGGTCTCACCGGCTTCCTTGAGCATGTCTGCAAGTTCCAGCAGTCGAAGAGGACGGGTTGCATGTGTCACCCATTGCAGAATCGTCACCTGCGTTTTCTCTGAAATTCCCGATCTCCGGGCGTGTTCTTGCAGGATACCGATGTACATGGCATCCAAATCGAGAGGCAGCTTGCGGGTCGTCTCTCCAATATCAGCCCCTGGCTCCAAGAACGCTTTCATGGCCAGTTTGGCGTAGAGGAACAAGCCATTGGCTCTACCAGGGACAGCTTCTTTAACAAGCTGTTGGTCACTCTCGGGGAGCGAGGTGCCCGATAGACAATGTCGAACATAGGTGGCAATATCGACATCCACGAGCTTCTCTTCCATCCTGATATTAAGAGACTTTATGCCTCTCGTCGCAGTCTCGACGTTTGCAGTGGGCCGACTAGTCAACAGCACTTTTATGGACGAAGGATTCCAGTGACCAAGTTCAGCCAGCTGAGTGATGAAGTCTTTGTTTCCGTCATCCATTTCGTCCAGGGCATCTGCAACACAATAAACTCGCGGTATGGATGCCAGAGCTGTTCGAAGGTGTCTCCACAGTTCATCAATCGATACACTATCCAACGACCGAGAATCCTTAACATAGGCCTTCAAGGTTGCCTGCAACGGGGGGCAGTAGATGAGAATCTGGTCGAGCCAGTCTCTGAGAAGGTTGATAGGTCGATGGTTGGCATCAACAATCTGTCGGAAGAAGAAATATAGAACAGGGACTTCTTCTTGCAAGAGTTTGTGGATCACGGTGGCTGCGACCACAGACTTTCCCGAGCCTGGGACGCCTTTGATCCATAGGAGGCCATCATCTGGGCTCTCATGCCACTTCAGATAGTTCTCTGAGCGGTGCACCCATTCTCCGGTACCTTTGAGATGGAACGCCAAATGCTTGCGATACTCGCTACTTGCAATATCGTACTCTGTAGGTCGCAGCCACTCTCGGATACGAACGATAGTATCTTCGGATTGGGGCAAGATATTGTCGAGATTATAATTGCTGATGTCGTCTTTGCCGATGACCACAATATCGCTGCCTCCAGGCGATGAAGGTTGCCTGTCAGACATGTTGCTCAGCAAGCGGACCTATAACAAAGACCAGAAGGATGAGTGTGATCGAATTCGTTGATCCGGAATCAAATCTCAAATGTCTTTTTGTAAGATAGTCACTTCGGATTAGTATGAAGTGATGAGAGATGATGATAACCATGAGTTGCAGAGTGAGGAGAAGAATTAGGCTGGAGTCAGCAAAGGACGTGGGTTCAGCAGGAAGGTACTGCCAAGGACTTACAGTCCCTACCACTCAAAATGCCATCCAATAGGAAACTTGGAATAGAACACTAGCGATTGCACATACTTGTTCAATTCAGAAATAATAGAAAACACATAATCCAAGTAATATTTATCCAGAGGTGAAAGCCCAAATCTATTGTACAATGCCCAGACAGAAACTCAAAGAGGGCTCCAATTCTTTCCTCAACGCCACGCTAAAGTTCACAGCCACAATCCAGCACTTATACCCTTGACACTCTACCTAATCCAACAAATATCCATTGATATAATCAATTCCTTCTAGAAAAGACTCTGTCAAAAGCAAGAGTCTTGTCCATTCCGTCTAGGGCTCCCCGGCCTGTTCTTTGGCCTGTGACGTAGAATTGTTCTGTGCGGTCTTGGGTGTTGGCCCATTGGTTGAGCATGGTGTTGTTGCTAGTGGCCTGGCCACCCGTGTAAGTCGAGCCATTTGAGTTGTTGCTGTAATAGTTGTAGGATCTGAGAGATGACAGTTAGTTGAGGTTTTCTGATCTGTTGGTTTTTCTTGTTGACTTACTGGTTGGTAGCAGGGGAAGACATGTTGGTTTGCTTTGTTCAGAGGTTGAGTTGCTGAGATAACTGTTGCTTCAGATTGGATATGCAAGTTCACAGACAATGAATGTACTGATGATGATATACAAAATTCAGCTCTGGGAAGAGGAATTCGGTCTATTTAATACGGCTCAAACAACTCCTCTCCTTCGCAAACACGTAGAAAGGGACTTTGAGCAGCCTAGAACTGGAAAAACACCACCATGAACATCTCAACTCCAGCACCCGCGAGCAAAAAACGGCCCCCATCATCCCGCGCAAACATAACCAACAAGCCACAGTCGCGCAGAAGCGTAGAGGAAAAAGTCAACCACCAGGCCATCAACACCACCGTGAACACCTCAATTGGATGGTGGCAAATTAACTGAAACGGGCCTGCGCCGCAGGGAAAGACAGCAGAACTCATTTGTTTCTTGAACTTGAACAACTAATTTGGCGGAAATCGACCCGTCTCAGGTAATCGCAAATGCGCACAACTCAAATCTGAGTGGACCATGGTAGAATCAGCCACAGAGGGAGCCGGGGATGGTGGCTCAGCCGGCCCACAAGATAACAGGCATCAAACATTATGAGGGCTTTAATATGGCATCTGGCTATTAATCTGCACCTTTTTAGAGATTTCAATGTTGCATTGAACTGAAGGGCGCTGCTACGATCTGAAATGCGCGCCCTTGATTCATTTTTTACAGATAGTCACAGGAAGGGAGGAAAGTAATGCTGCGCCACATCTGCAACTGAAGATGGCCATCATGGCAAGTAAAAGGTCGAGTTGTCTAATCTATTGAGTCAACTTTCGTTCCCCTATATTCTTATCTCATTGGAGGCTTAGGTAGATACCTTTCTGCGGGTTTCAGGGCGAAATCAGCTTAAAACATAGGCTATGATAGAGGTAATTTCTCATGATGACCCGCCCCACACTCATGATTACAGCCGTAACTTCATAACGGTCACCATGAAGACGATTACATCCGTGGATATCAAGGTTATCTGCATGTTTCTTCTACCAGTTAATTGCCACTTTCTCAAGGCAGGATAAGGCACTTTGAGATTAACAAAAGATCATTTTCCTTTATCGGACACCCGCAGAAGGATCTGACTACGCCCACCAGACTTGCTTACTCAATGGCAACTTGGGAGGGATCTGATCTCTGATAAGATAATCAAGAGCTTCATAGAGAACCTGTGTCGAAACACCTTGACTTAGATGTTTTAAATGTCAGCTCAATCAGTAACAATCACTCAGTTGAACTGCGTTTTATGGATGTGCCGTAGGGCTAGCCTTATGCTACAGGCCAGTGTTTCACTATCCGCTCAGTATTCATCCACATGACGTGGTGTCTAAAGACAGAATCGAAACAAAAGTTCCTGGTCACAATATCAACATGATGGAGATATCTTCATACAAGTACTTAAGCTATAAAGTGCCCAACTTTGGCTTATCATGCATAATGGATAGGTCCTGCAATCAGACTGCCTTATCCAAACAGACGAATGATGTTACCCTATATCACAGCATAGAGAAGTGAGTTTAGTGACGGGCGACGATTTCTATCCAGATAGTAAAGAGTGACATGACCTAATGGGTGATTTGAGACGGGATTGATAGGCTTCAAGTTCAGGCTTGAATTAGGTTCCAGTTAGTTGCTCTTTTACGTTATCATGTTGACTGCACTTGATGTGAAGTCAATGATAAATCCCCAGCTATGAATTGTTGGTTTAACTAACACCCACCCCCAAAACTGGTTCTCATTCATCCAGTGAAGGGCTGAGTCTATCCAAGTCCAAACTTGATTATATCCAGACGTGTTCTCGAAGACGCTTGCGGCCCGTGAGCAGAGCCTCAATGTGCCCTGGCTGAAGCCCCAAACCTTGATCTCCATCAACATTCCAGAGCCTCGGCACTCGAAAACTTAACATTCCAACGGTCAAAAGCCCCATTTATAAGTACCGAGACTTCCTTCTCGAACAAATCCACTTTGAACTTTGATCCATGAAGGGTGATTGATTGAATTGCTGGAAGAAGACATCTCATGGGATTTGAGAGGCGGTGGTGTCTTCCATCTGAATCCCTCTTTGCGCCAAAGATCCTCTCGCGAAGGCTCAAAGCCTTGGGCCGCGTACTAAAACCTACCGATTTGTTGCAGACGGTCAAATGCCGGGGTTCAAGTAACACACTGATACATTTGTGACGTTGACATGGACGTCTCTTTGGAAGAATGATGAAGTCAAAACAGGTCGGCAACAGACAGTGCCGTATTGGTGAGCAAAATAGTCCATCTCTATGTAAACCATAGAGTTATACGGACTATAAAGTCAAATCGCTTGTGAAGGAATCAAGAAGAATTGTGCTAGGAGAACGCGCGGCGGAAGACCTCAGGTACACCTAAGATATCGAGAAGGCCAATCGATGTGAAGAGGGAGTGATTATAATTCTTCTCGGTCAACGTAAGGTTTCGGCAATGCGTGTTGGTAGCATTTCTGATAATCTTCTCGAGCTCTCCCAAGTCTGTCAGTGGAGCTAGGTTAACAATATCACTCGTAGCGGGCGCCGGGTCAAGGTTCGGATGAGACAGCAAATAGTTGACAAGACGATGGATTTCAGCAAGCTGGACGACTGCTAACAACAAACAACTCTCCTGGGCCTGACTGCTTCTTTAACCCAAAGCCCACCACCCACCACCTCCAAACCTAGTGACAGCACCACACCATTAACACACTCGCATTGAACAAAACAGGCAATCTTGAAGCCTCATTTCCCAGATCTTGCACAAACAACAAAATTAGGTTCCCAAGCGCAACGCAAAAGCCTAGAATAAACATGGGCTTGGCCAAGATAGTCGGTTCGCAAGACTATCGATTCCCAAGATCGATAGCTCGGCGCATCGACCATAGACCCCTGCCTTCAGCTCGGCGACGATAACAGGGCTCCCCTGCCCTACCTGGAGAGCCTGGGGCGGGAGGAGGAGAGATTCCTCTCAGCTCCTGTTCAGTTGTGGCAAGGTATCGGAGCACACGAGAAAAGCAACCGTGGAAATAATAATGCTTTGCTTTTTGGCCATAATGGGGCCTGAGCTCACATTGCTAGGCAGAATGGGCTGACACGAAAACTCAGTGAGTCACCTCGGAGACAGTGACAGTTACAGTGGACTTGGAATACCAAGTATGTATTCGCCAATGTTTGGAGTTCTTGGTTGTAGAATCGCATGCGCTCTCTTGACGAATACATTCGCCCTTTCGATACTGTAGAGCAACTGCCAACAAAAGACTCGCCAATAAGGGGGAAAGCAAATTCACGCGCGGTTTGAGAGTGACAGGCCTGCATGGAACTATCACTGTTGGCGTGGTGCGCTAGCATCAATCGCCTCCGGTGACAGGGGCGGCATTGGAACAGAATAACGAGAAGTGGGTTGCACTTAGAGCAAAAAGCGATAGGAAATAATTACGATTGATGTTATTTTGCTCTGGAATGCGGCTTCAACCGATAGAACGGGATGTCTTGTTTTGTTTTGTCTTGTCTCACAGCGGGAGCGGAGAGTCATCTCCCGCAACCGCTGAACATTTATTGAGGCTTGACATCGTTGACTCAACTTCAGTTGAGGAGATGGGCCACCTCGTGGTAGTGAGCAAGGATTCCTCCGATCCGCTGAACCCTGAATGTCACCTCGCGGGTCCGTACCTTGCATTCTCTGCGATTTATCCCAAGCATTAATACGATGTGGTATTTATGAACAGGGAAGCACAACTCAAGGCAGGGAGCAGGGGGCTTGATGGTCCAATGGGATTGTCTGGATTTTGGAGAATTTGCAAATAACTTCGGCGATGGATCCGAAGCACTGACTGTTTATTTATGCGAAAGGTGTCAACCGAATGGCCGGATGATATGAAACTTGACGTTTTCACCAAGAGACCTGTCAATTCTGTATTATTGCCAAAAGAGTCGTCCATTATCGCAAGTCAACGCAAATGACACGGCGATAACTATCGGTAGAACGACAGCCACCCGCCAGGAACACCTTCACTCCTTTTACCCCTAAAAGCGTTTCAATTGTGCAAATGCATAAAACACACCCCTCGCATAGGCAGGTACAACAGCAATCATGTGCAGCTCAAGTGGATGCGGATGGCTTAGCCCAAGTGGGCGAAGTAAGGACGCCAATTGGACTCTAGAAGACGCCACAGCGCGAATGATGCAAATTGCACGCCCGTAGCGCCTCTATTCTTTCACTTCGATGCCCGTTTTTTGTGGCAACTGGGTTTATCCTTTCTTAATCTCCCCCTTAGGTTAATACAAGCCTCCAAAGTCGATGACGAGGTCGAGCGTTTTGGTTGGGTCGTTGGTGTTTTCTTTGTCAGGACCCTCCACACTCTTTTGGAGATTGGAGACGCTAATATCTGCAAGCTGTCAGGTACCCGAATTTTCATTGTTGATCGTAAGATGGCTATTGGTAGAGATCAACAGACACTTTCAGTGTGTTACCAAAATGGAAAATGTAGGCTGTGCAATGCTATAAACGGCAGTTGATGAAGGTAAAAGAATCTAAACAGGACCACAGAATGTCCAAGCAGTGAAACAATGTTTACTGTTCTTGTTTTAGAGATACCCTACAGACCAAAAGCAAGAATAACAATGGAATAGACAATACGTCAGAGATGCAAGTTGGTGGAGAGGAAAATTCAGCATGAGGTGTTTCTTTCAAGGAAGCGATGCTCACTAACTCGGCATCTTCGGGCTTTGGCTAATGATCCTACGGTTCCAAGACTGCTGTCTCGATCGATGAGATTCTAATGAAAAAGATCTCGGTGATCATCATGACGATCAACGGCGAACTGGGATGTCAAAACTTGGAAGTTGTGGTTCTCTGACCTGTTCGCCGGTTGATGCTCCGTAGGGTAACTATCGTCTCTCCTACCTCTACACAGTACTCACTAACAATACCGATATGGGTATCTTAATTTCCCAATCTCCATCTGATTACGGAGAATACGGAGAAGACGATAGAGAAGGAACACTAAAAATAAATAAAGCTTCTTTGATGCTAATCCAGTGAGACTAGGCAGAAGAACACTACGAACCATCCTCTATACTGAACTACCGATATATCATAGTGGAAGCTTGTGAATAGAGTTATACAGGACGGGAAGTATGGAATTATGCGGGAAATGAATGGCTGCTACCCCTATCGTGAACAGCAACTAAAGAGCAATAGACAACTTCAGCTAGCTAGGATATTTCATACTCCTGTGGGTTATTCGTATCTAGAAATCGTATAGTATTTGGTCCAGCCCAGAGCTGAGATGTCAAAACGTGATAGCGTCCGGCTTCCCAAAGAGCCGGACTCTCTGGTGCGGCAACCGACACCAGACTATTCCCCAGCGATCCATACCGACTTACCAACAACAGCCTTAGGCCTTGCAGGGTAAAATGTTTGTAAACGTCTCCCCGGCTCCAATAGACGAAAGATGTATTAATCCCAGTATCGTATCGCTCCACCGCAGCTCTCGGCGACTACACTCATTAGCGACCCCGCTAGCATCACCCTAAATGGTTAGTGTAGCCACGATTTAGTCAGGGGTCAGGGGACCCCCCTGTGGGGACCGACTCAGCGCGCCATTACCCAAGTGGCTAACAGGTTCACCTCGACTTTGTTGCTTTTCCAACGCTGCCACTTCACGGCCAAGCCCGGTCTGGCGGCACCAGAGCCCATTATTTACAGCACTGACATGGTCCTTGTTCTGGCCTAGATCCATCTGCTCATCTTTCTCATGGGTGCGTAGCCTGGTTTCTTCAATAGCGCCCCAAACTAACGGAAGCTCAGGCACACTATCAAATCCGAGTATGGGTCTCCCACGCCCAACGGCCCACGCCCGCAAAGATGAGAAGAGAGAGTGAGATGGGGAGGAAGCAGGGGAGGGGATGAAAGGACAAGCCGCAGTCGGTCGATTCTCACATATAAACACCAGCTTCCGACCTGGATAGCTATTCCTTTCCCTCCCACTTCTCTTCTTGTCACTCTCTCATCTTACAGTCTTCGCGGAATATAAGTGACTCTTCAGAGTTCCTCCGCAGTCCATTCGTTCATTCCAGAATCTGTACATTCTTTCCAACATAATGAAGAGCGCCGTCTTTATGGCCATGGCCTTTGGCCTGGCTTCTGCCTATAATGACGTCCCTGTCACCCCCAACAACCCCGATGAGCCTTGCGAGTGCGATACCGATGACCTTTGCTACCAGGCTGTCCACGCTCTCGGCGCTATCGACTTCTGCGCTGATGTCCAGAACTGCCAGCTCCCTACTGCTTGTGCCGACCGCGAGACCCTTCAGGAGGCTTGCACTTGCATTGTCCCTACCACCACCGCCACCACTGCTGAGGTCTCTTCCACCGAGACCGCCAGCACCGAGGCCGGCACCGCCACAACCGAGACTGGTGCTGCTACTGGCACAACCGAGACTGGTGCTGCTACTGGCACAACTGAGACTGGTGCTGCTACTGGCACAACCGAGACCGGCGCTGCTACTGGCACCACTGAGACTGGTGCTGCTACCACTGGCCCTGCTGAGTCTAACACCACCACTGAGGAGGACTGCGACTCTACCACCGAGGAGTTGACCGGCACTGCTTCTGCCCCTACCGGTACCGAGACTGCTCCCGTCAACACCGAGACCAAGACTGAGTCTGCCCCTACTGGTACCGAGACTGCTCCCGTCAACACCGAGACCAAGAC